>JARJEB010023536.1:0-10543 GCA_030264535.1 Liometoxenus newtonarum
TTTGTGTTTTCGAAGCAAAAGAAGCGACCACATTTACAATAAAGAGCTTTTCAAGTTGACGGTTGTAATTTACTGTTCGTCTAGCAAGCGTTTCACACTGCAAGTTGAATTCCATGGTGGAATTTGTAAGTTTGAAAGGCATATTGCAGTATAAAAATTAAATTTTGTCGTCGCGGATAATGTATAGTATTCTATTCGCGCATAATGCAGGCTGTTTATTATACGCTCGGGCTTTACTACACTCGGCTTCGCTTCGCTTCGCTTCGCCTCGTGACGTAAACTTGCCCTCGCGTATAATAGCCTGCATTATGGGCTCATTGAATAATATACTATAACCTAACTAATATCGACCAAATCTACAATACTACAATAATTTATGTAATATTAGGTATGTTATATAATGTCATATAATATAATACAAAATATAATATAATGTAATAAGATCTAATGTAACTTAATGTTATGTTGTTATGCTATGTTTTGTTAGGATATATTCAACATTGTGAAATTAGAGTTAAAGAGATCTTATTATTTGATAAGTTAATTTATACATACATGCAGTTTAAGTTCTGATGATGTTATATACCTAGAGAGGCCCTACCATAGGCCGCATATATTTATTGCATATAAACCAGCACCTCTAGCTGAAGTCTGATGACATAATAATGCGGCGGCCCTTTACTTATCAAAAGCGAGGTCAATATTAACTTCTGAGTGTTTATCTTGCGCTGGAATCTTCGTGTTCTTTGAAAGGTTATTGGTTGATAGTTGGCCTTTAATTGAAAAGGCCAGCAGTTTGTTGAGTTATCGGATCCAGGAATTAAGGTACAAACATCTAATTTATATTTATATTTATTTAACAAGACGAGTAAGTTATTTTAGATGTAATCATTATGGGAAGAAGAAGGTCACACAAATCCGTCAAAGCTTATCTCCAAAATTGTAAACCTTAAGGCACAGCTATCTGAAATTCAAGATTAATTATTAGACAAAAAAATATTAACTACTATGTTTCAAAGTCCGATAAAAACGACTACTACAACTTGGCGCCCAACCTTGAACGCTCACAGACTTTCTAGGTATATTAAACTCTCTAGTTATAACATATATATTTACATAGCTACATTAATTAGATCTATATAAATGTAGGTACCTAAACTATACCTATACATTTATTTTATACCAGCCCAAGTCACCAAACACAGGATATAATTATTTCCTGGTTTTTCATTCAACAAAAAACAAAATTAAATTAAATCACATATTTTGTTTTCATGATAAATACAATTTTGAATATACATGCACTAATTGAATTAGAATATACCTATATATTAGTCATTAACTCATTACTCATTAGTACAAATAAATAATAAGAACAACTAATGGGGGTCAGCCTTATACGCATAATATATTATATATGTAAATCCGAATTTCTCTAAATATTTGTATACTTGCGCCAAAAATGACATGCGCCCAAACTACTTGCGCCCAACAGTCCCTGCGATCAAGACTCCCGCGCCAAACTGTCTCTGCGCTCAAACGGCCGCTCCAGAAATGTTGCGCCCAAAGGTGCCATTCCGGTGTACGAATTCGTTTCGTGCTTATTTATCGCGCTCCTGGGATACTGTCCAACCTTATTTGGTACACTAGTATTTCTATATAATGAAACTACAATTTTTCGTTGAATGAATTTTAAAATTATGGAATCCTATAGGTAATAAAAATAAGAAAAATTTCATTATAACCTGCTATTAAAAAAATAAAGCTATTTAAAAATTTAGCTATAAATATAAAATAAATTTAAATTTTTTTAAAGAAAATAATGTGGATTTTTAGTGTTGTATATCGATTTAAAGAGGATAACCTATAACCGTTGGTCGTTGGTATGATTTTATGGGAAATGTTCGTGATTAAAGCGAATTATTTTCGAAAATTATGATTATGGCGAATTACAAAAGATTTAAAAAAGTTTCTGCTTAATGCCGCTCGGCGCTCATGTAGATGTTGGTATATTATATACAGCATACAGGGTGATTCAGCGCTCACAAACTGATTCATGGACCTACAGACCACTCACACTCCAAAGGAAACACCAGAAAATAGTACTTTAAGCGCCCAGCGCGAATAAGCCTTAGGCTTATTCGTATTGGACGCTTAGACACTCTTTGACGCTTAAAAGCGCTTAAAACATGTTCGCTTTGTATAGAAGTGAGCGCTTAGATTGTTATTCATGGCGCTATAGATCGCTC
The DNA here is from genome assembly GCA_030264535.1 of Liometoxenus newtonarum. Lineage (NCBI taxonomy): Eukaryota > Metazoa > Arthropoda > Insecta > Coleoptera > Staphylinidae > Liometoxenus > Liometoxenus newtonarum. The sequence goes on from JARJEB010023536.1 coordinate 2,250, forward strand.
ACAAAAATTACTTGTGACTTATTAATTTTGCCATTGTTTTAATTAAATACACAAATAAATAACAACTGCGGACAGAACTATGACATATAGGAGGGGTTCATTAAAAAGCCCTTAAAGAACTCTACAGAGAAAGATGACAAAGTTGCAATCGACTTCCGGTATAACTTGAAATGTAATCAACTTTCACAAAAAACATCCCACTATAGGTAAATTCTATCTTTTAAGATGCACTTTGGTGAATCACTCTGTATATTCAAATGTCAAATATCATTGCAACAAATTAGGTTTTTAATATATATATTTCATCATTTAAATGTGTGATTTCCGTGCATTTCTACCATTGCTGAATAAAAATTCATTATTTTATAGAAATTTAGAAATTGCATCAGCTGTAACTTGTAAACGCTGTCACTTTTTACAACCAAAATAAATTTTTGCTTTTATATTAATAATAGTTTATTTAAATAAATACTTACGAAAATTGCAAAATTTATTTAATTTATTTAACTATTACTAATTTAAATACTAATATCTAAAATTTTCTTCGAATTAGGGCTGGTTCATCATTGACGTATGACACAAATAGTTTACATATTGATATGATTCAATTATAAACACGATATTATTCGAATGCTTAAACTATTTGTGTCATATCGTCGAATTAATGTCAAAACCTCATAAGTCAAAATTTACAACTTTTCATTAGAGTGAATTTTAATTATTGGTTCGTTTTAAAGTATTGATTTAATTAACATTATGTTAAGTAATTAATGTAAAATATAAATTTTGACTATGAGGTTTGGACATTTATTTAAGCGACGATATGTTAAGTTATTATTATGTTAACCATAAACCACCCGTTACTTTTCAAATTTCTGTTTAATCTTGGAATGCATTCACTTTTGATGTATTATAATATTTTACATCATTTTTGTTTTTATTTTCATCTTTATTCCGGATTTTTCTTTGAATTGTTGTTTCATTAAAATAACATCCCATGTACCAGTAAGACAGGTACCTACACATAATTCAATTATGGAATTACGTGCTTCAAATCATCATTACCATTATTTTACGTCTGATGGTACTGACACTAGTTGTCTTTATCTTACTTTTTACTATTTATAAGTTTTTTGTAATTGTACTGTACTGTGTACTTACTAATGTCATTTAATAACATACGTCTCTTGGAACAATGGTGAATCAAAATTATAAAAAATGAACAAAAAAAAATCCCAAAGAAAATGACGAAAAAGAAAATTATAAGTAAATTTGTGTTTTGAGAATCAAGTAAAGTGCCCTTCTTTACCGACCGATTTTATTTATTTTTACACTAGGCTCAGATTAGTGGGACACCTGCCCAGATACTAAATTTCATCCCGATACTTTGTTTGGTTTGACCACAATTTTGTTCACACACGACACACACACATGCAGACACACGCACGTTACTCCAAAAACCATTTTTTCTGACTCAGAGATTCGTGGAGATCCGTTGAAAACCCGACCTCAAAAATTTGACCGATTACATATCTTTTCTACCATATATGGTAGAAAAGATAAGGTATGGTAGGAAAATCATTACGAATTAGTTCGGAATCGTCTGTAGGAACGAACCTATAATAATATATAAAAAATTGAATGTAATTATAATTCGTTTAGACCATAAAGCATAACATAAAAATAATCAAATAATGATATCACCTTATTCAATCTCATGCTTCCTACACTGTACACACATACACATACTTATATATAGGTAACTAAATATAACCTATAACTCAGCTGGAACCGAAGAACTCGAAACAAAACTATACCTGATGCCTAATTCTAATCGAATGACTGTTTCAGTTCTAGTTAGTCCGGTTTGTGATGTATCTACTTGTAATCATTGGTAATGCCATACTAATTTCCATTAATTTCATTATATTTTTTTTTACGTAGGTATACCTAATATATTCCCAGTAATAATAATTCCGCCTATAATTTCGAATAAAAAATAAATTTCAAGGCAATTATCTACGTGATGGTGATTTAGTCAACGCGCGGTAATAATGGGCAATGGGGTTTAATTCAAGACCAGCATCGGTAGGAACCTATACAAAATAGTCGCACTTGTTTCAAAAATTTAATATAATCCACCCATTCACTCCTAATTTTGCTATAGGTATATATGTTAATATGTGGGTATGCCTTGCATTTCGGAAATTGTAGTAATAAGTAGATTTGTGATAATTTATAACAAGCATTAATGCCACGAAGTTGTAATTGAAATTGAAATAATTGAAAATTAGAAATTCTAACAGCGCAGTTACATTATCATACAATGAGTAAGAAGCTAGCAATTCAATTAACTAAATTATCGCGATTATAATTAATTATGAATACTTACTTAACACAATAGACGAAATGTATTTTTTATTAAATACGAAATATTTTCCGTTATTCATAATGTAGATTCCTGTAATTTTTAACTGATTTAAATATCACAGAAATCTAAATATTTGCAACGCCATCTAAATTTGAAATTGGTAAAAATTCGAATTATTACAAATCTGAGATGCCATCTATCTAAACTTAAAATTAGTAAAAAATAGAATTATTGCGAATCTGATATTATTTATAGACACAAAATATTTTCAATATATCAATATATTTATACAATATATTTTTATTTTTTATACAATATATTTTCCGTAATTCATATAATGTAGATTCCGGTAATTTTTAACAGATTTTATTAATATTACAGAAATTTAAATATTTACAACGCCTTCTATCTAAACTTAAAATTAGTAAAAATCAGAATTATTGCTTATCTGATAGTATTTATAGTCACAAAATATATTCCATATTTCGAATAATGTAGATTCCTGTAATTTTTAACAGATTTAAATATTACTTACAAAAATCTAAATATTTACAACGCCAACTAAAGTTGAAATTGGTAAAAATTCGAATTATTGTGATTCTATATGGTTATTTATAGATACAAAATGTTTTCCGTAATTCATATAATGTAGATTCCGATAATTTTTAACAGATTTTATTAATATTACAGAAATCTAAATATTTGCAACGCCAACTAAAGTTGAAATTGGTAAAAATTCGAATTATTGCGATTCTATATGGTTATTTATAGATACAAAATGTTTTCCGTATTTCATATAATGTAGATTCCGGTAATTTTTAACAGATTTTATTAATATTACAGAAATTTAAATATTTACAACGCCTTCTATCTAAACTTAAAATTGGTAAAAATTAGAATTATTGCGTATCTGATATTATTTATAGACACAAAATATATTCCATATTTCGAATAATGTAGATTCCTGTAATTTTTAACAGATTTAAATATTACTTACAGAAATCTAAATATGTGCAATGCCATCTAAATTTAAAATTGGTAAAAATTATTTATAGATACAAAATATTTTCCGTAATTCATATAAAGTAGATTCCTGTAACTTTTAACAGATTTAAATACCTATTACAGAAATCTAAATATTTGCAACCCCATCTAAACTTAAAATGTGTAAAAATTGGAAGTATTCCGAAAATTCTTCGAATAATATTGTGAATAAGGCGCATATTATTAAATGACTGACTATTATTATTATTATTATTATTATTATTATTATTATTATTAAATTATTCGGTTCAGTGCATAATTTATTTAGCAGCCCATCGTTGAGACAACTCAGAAACACGAAAATAATCGTCATTGCTTTACGAAACTTTGCACTGTTGCACACCGAACATTAACGATACACGAATGCACATTATTTGCGACTGCGACAAACCATAATAATAATGATAATAATACAAACACAAAAAAAATATAAAACGTAATTGTGCATATGTACAGTGCACATGTCTGTATGTAGGTACCTAAGAATTGTGCAAATACTGTCTCTCCACTCGACTCAGACCTAATTGTCTATCATTTGTCCAACTCTAAGTCAAGTTAACACTTTTCCAAGAATTCATTCATAACTTCAAAAGACGCAAAACACTTTGACTGTTTGTTCACTGCAACCTTACGAATTAAATATATCTATACAGGGTGTTCGTCTAATAAATTAATAAAATAAAATATAAAGAAAAGAAAAGAACATAGAAGCCTTCAGGCAATTTTTTGCCTTGTTGAGAAGTTGTTTGGTTTTGAACTACCATATATAAAAGAAATTGAAACATCCAGTATATTAATTACTATTAATATAAAGCAAACCAAAACTTAGCTATAATTAAAATGAATAAAAATGTGCATTTTTATAAAGATTGAAAAAATAGTAGAATTCCAACAAGCAATTTACTATTTTTTCGAAAATTTGAAGTGAACTCTGTTCCTAACCTATAAGCGCCGGAAAAAATCATAATTCTATATATTCATTTTAATAAATATAATGATTTTAATTTTGAATTCTGCAAATTCATTTATTGCAACTCGCAACTCCAATCTGCGCCAACTTCGTTTTTCAACGTCGTTTTTCTTCCTAGAACTTCGAAAACTAATAATACCTATTAATTTGTTCCTCATGATGATAATTTTAATTATTGTAAAATTGCAAAAAAAATTATAATTTATTTATGAAAACTTGTCTCATGTACTTATTGGCAATTACACACAAAGTTAATTAACGCGAAATTAGATAAATATTTTTAAGGTTATACATTAGGGTCATGAATGAATAGTTAGTTAATAAATCAAAATGTGATTAGACATTATCAATAAATTCAAACTAATAAAATTTTTATTAGGTATATCAAGTATATTTTCATTTTCCAATTAATACCAAATTATATTTATACTCAACTATGGTAAATAACTTAGACATTATTCTGATTGCATAATGTAGACATTTATTCTCTAAAAAACATAATTCGTGAAACATCCTAGAGAATAAACTAATTTTGCTAGGGCGCATGCGTAATAAAATAATCGTTTACGTAATGACATTGTTGACGTCATATAACGGTTATAAGTGTACTTCAAAATGGCGTACACAATTGTTTCTAGGTTGTTTTTTTTCCTTTTCCTTTTCGAATGAAACCACGTTTGGAAAAAGCCAGAGGGCGCTCTTCAAATAATCAAGTCTCTTACTATGCCATTGTAAGCAACAAATTGGGTAAAATTCCCTCTTATTTTTTGCATTATTTATATTTGCTGGCACTCAAACCACTTGACATTGCAATCTTTATTACCGATGCTGGATATTCCAAGTGGTACGACATTGAAACACGTAGATGGAGTAATCCATCAAACTGCTTAAACTTTAATTCCGTCTATAGAGCCATTTTCAAAATTTCTACCTATAAATTGCAACATGGACTCGAATATGTGATGTCTGCTTCATAGTCATGCTGATGAGTCCTTCTAGGACAAAGCAGCTGTGCATGCATTGAATTTCTCATACTGCTATTGTAAGCAACAAATTGGGTAAAATTCCCTCTTATTTTTTGCTTTATTTAAATTTGCTTGTACTCAAACCACTTGATATTGCAATCTTTATTACCGATGCTGGATATCCCAAGTGGTTACCATGTTGAAACACGTAGATGGAGTAATCCATCAAACTTCTTAAACTATAATTACGTGTATAGAGCCATTTTCAAGATTTCTACCTGTAAATTGCAACATGGACTCGAATATGTGATGTCTGCGTCATAGTCATGCTGATGAGTCCTTCTAGGACAAAACAGCTGTTCATGCATTGAATTTCTCATACTGTCATTGTAAGCAACAAATTAGGTAAAATTCCCTCTTATTTTTTGCATTATTTATATTTGCTGGCACTCAAACCACTTGACATTGCAATCTTTATTACCGATGCTGGATATTCCATGTGGTACGACATTGAAACACGTAGCTGGAGTAGTCCATCAAACTGCTTAAATTATAATTACGTCTATAGAGCCATTTTCAAGATTTCTACCTATAAAGTGCAACATCGACTCGAATATCTGCTTCGAATGTCTGCTTCATAGTCATGCTGATGAGTCCCCTTAGGACAAAACAGCTGTTCATGCATTGAATATCTCCTACTGCCATTGTAAGCAACAAATTGGGTAAAATTCTCTCTCATTTTTTGATTTATTAATAAATATATCAAGTATTTAAATTTTTCTATTTTTAAATTTAAATATTGAATGATGAATCATTGTTGTCTCAGTACCATTAACACTTCAATTATTTTAGGTTACTCTGTATAAGTTCTTGAGTAAACAAATAAATAATAAACTTTACTGCTTTCTATCACGAATCCTATAATATTAAATAAATTGAGTTATCTTCCTATCGTCCGTGAAAATGTCGTAAATAATAAATTGTAAATTGTAATAAATGTCGATAGTTTTCATTCCTATTTAAAGTTAAAAATAGCTGATATGAAAGTCAAGAAATTGTAAATTAAGTTATCTTATATTTACTGCAAATTTTCTAAACTTTGTTTGCTGGTTGGCATTTTTAAAGCTTTTTATTGTCAATGTTATAAAGTGATCAAGCGTACCGAGATCAACAAAAATAAGTGTCTATTTTCGTGCGGTTTGAAATGAAATCATAATAGAGGATAAAGACGCGCACCAACAGTTGAAAAAACTTATTGGCTAAACGAAGCGTGTAATTAGAAAACAAGTACGGGACTGACCGAGACTTCTAAAAAGAACAAGTGCTTCTTCCTTCTTCTTCACTTCACTCATAAGCTGGCAGTGGATGTTGTTCTTGTTCCTCGGTGCAATTTCTCGCTTTCGTAATTATTTTCTTTGTTTTCTTTTTCTTAGACATTACTTTACTGGTGACTTTTATTTTGTATTCATATGTCTATACGACTTCCTCTGTACCAGGGCACGAAATTATTAAAAATGTCAGTTTTATTAAATATGAACCAGGGGCGGATTGAGACAGAAAGCTCGGTGGTTTGGAGCTCCCGGAGAGCTGCTTTTTTATGTGGGAGGGCCGCTTCTATCGTATTTTTAAATAATTTTTTTACTAATTAACGAGCCAATTTAATAGTTCAATCCGCCCCTGATATGAACGTAAATTTTGGAACTATACTTCATTCATGCATTCAATACTGACTGTTTCTTATTTTTACCTTTTCATCATGTGTCTTGTCCTCTTTTTAGTTAATTTTTTTCACTTTTGACTAAGTAATTTATTTTGTCTCTTTGATGGCAAATTAGGCAACACGCAACAGGTAGTATTTCTTATAAATAAAGTACAAATTTTTTCTTTTAGCTCATGAAGTGACCACTAAACACAGCCATCGATTTTTATCTCTTTATGTCTCTTTGAGTATTACCTACCCACACTAAACTACTCAGAGTAGCTCTAAACTTTGAGTGGTTTAACTAGAACTTACTAAATAATTATATTATAAATAATTATTACATGTAAATAATTATTGTACATAAATAATTAAATTTTAAAACAAAAGCTTCGAATTTAGCAAGTAAATAACAATAGACCCCCTGTCATCCTCAATCAATGTTAGGGCCTGTGAAAGGGCTTTTCGAGCAAAATGGGAGTCCGATCCTCCCCACTCATACTCAAAAAGTCTAAGTAGGTTTCATGGAGCGCACTCTGCCGAGTCTAGGTACGTACATTGGAGCTTCACTTACGTCCGTATACTTGCCAGTCTTCTTCTATTATTCAGTCAACGATTCTACCAAGAAGAAAATTATAAGTAGAACAATTTTTTATTTGTTATTTAAGTTTAGGTATAAGCGATATTAATAATTTTTTCTTTCAAGACTATTAATTGCGTTTAATGACTTGACAAAGTGGCTATAATTAACTATATTTAACTACATTACCGTCACATTCACATCCACATCGCAATCGCCGTTGTTTCAATCAACTTAACATAAAACCAATGAATCCATTAATCATGAATCACAAATCACGAACAACGAATGAAATTTTTATTGCTTAATTTCTTATTTGATTTGTCCTAATTTATAATTTATACTTAGGTACGAAGATCTCAATGGATAGGTATATAGAAGAAAAGGTAATAATTGCTATTGTCATGATGACATCAGTAAAACGTAAAACAAAACAAAGACTAAAGAGAAGGAAAAAGTTGCTTTCTAATGATGACTTAGAAAATAATTAGACAATTTTTTAATTTAAATGGTTAAAGTCTGTTGGGTCAGAATAACACGGAACGAAAAATTAATAGTATATTATTCAATGAGCCTATAATGCAGGCTATTATACGCGAGGGCAAGTTTACGACACGAGGCGACGCGAAGCGAGCCGAGTGTAGTAAAGCCCGAGCGTATTAATA
>JARJEB010023551.1:0-10672 GCA_030264535.1 Liometoxenus newtonarum
AGCGTTGTGCTAGAAAACCAATTCCTTCGAGATTGGAAACGCGTTTGATATATAAGGTGAGTTCGGATTGCTAACTCGATATTGGATTCATGGGTGGAGCGATATAGATGGACTGGTATCACGTGAGAGTTGAAATCTGAATGATATCCGAAACCCGAACCGTCTTCGTCGACGGAGTTCTTAAACTGACAATTGACAGTTTACGCTTAATTTTATGCAAAATTTTATATTTGTCTTTTTTGTCACTTTTTGACCACTGGAGCAAGTTATAGATACTATTTTTGAGGTAAGCGATTCAAGAAATCGGAATGATACCCGAAACTTGAACTGTCACCGTCAACGGAGTTTTTAAACTGACATTTGACATTTGACGCTGGATTTTATTCAAAAATTTACATTTGTCGTTTTTTTGTCAATTTTTGACCACTAGAGCAAGTTATAGATACTATTTTTGAGGTTAGCGATTCTGAATGATACCCGAAACCCGAACGGTCGCCGTCAACGGAGTTTTTAAACTGACTTTTGACATTTTACGCTGGATCTTATCCAAAAATTTACATTTGTCGTTCTTTTGTCACTTTTTGGCCAGTAAAGCAAGTCATAGATGCTATTTTTGAGGTTAGAGATTCGAGAAATCTGAATGATACCCGAAACTCGAACTGTCGCCGTCAACTGAGTTTTTAAACTGACATTTGACATTTTACGCTGTATTTTATGCAAAAATTTACATTTGTCGTTTTTTGTCACTTTTTGACCACTGGAGCAAGTTATATGTACTATTTTTGAGGTTAGCGATTCGAGAAATCTGAATGATACCCGAAACTCGAACTGCCACCGTCAAATGAGTTTTTAAACTGACATTTGACATTTTACGCTGGATTTTATGCAAAAATTTACATTTGTCGTAACGAACTCTGTGTAGGTCAGGACTACTCCTCGTAGTATAGAGAAAGCAACTGAATAAAATTGTTTTATTAATTAAACGCACTGCTTTGTTTTCAGAACACAAAATCATCATTTGGGAACAGTTTCTGCCAGTTTTCAGTGATCAAAATAATTTTACCACAATTCCAACACCTCGTAAAATAGTGGACTAACGAATAACGAAGCGCCAAAACACAATTATAATTATTCATAACTAACAAACTCGCATGGAAAAATAATAATAGCGTTAGCTCATTCCATTAATTATTTCATTGTTTCAGATTTATTTTGATTGAACACTAAACAAACTAATGTAAAATTTATAACGCCATGGTCAGAATATTAATTTGGTAAAAAAACATTGCTGTAAAATTATTAATACTCGCTCGAATATTTTTTATTAGTTTAAAGGAAACAAGAAAATCTTATGTACAAAAAATTAGGATGTGGAAATTTCCTATATATTTTGATACTTTTTTTTTCTTTTGTCAAGAAAATTGCTTATGGCGGTTCACATCAGCAAAATGAAGATAATGAGATGTCAGGAATAAACATTAAATTGTTCAGAAAAGTTTCCTGTGCTCACAAAGAAATCATGAAACATTTCCGATTCGTCGACTACGGCTTTTTCGGCAATCTATGTATAAACAAAAGAAAACTCGAAAAGAAGAACAGAAATAATGTGACCGGAAAAAAAGATATAAACAAAACTTTCCTGTTATTTTCAGTTTTGAGAATTTTTGCAAAAAAAGCAAATTATCAAGAGAAAGGCAAATTACCAATATTTTATACGTCAAATAGTAAAGTTGAAATAAGCTATAATAGAGCAGCAATAACGAAAGTTATTAATTGTGTGTTTATCGGAAGGCAAATTTCATCAATCTGAAAAGCGTTATTTTCCATGAAATTAATTAAAAGAAAATTCTGATTGTAAAAATAGCTGTATATCCGTAAATACTGTGTTAAATTTCGTACCAATCGAACCCAGCGCCATCTGTCCTCTCGTTGGTTACACTAAATTAGTCGGTGTCGCCGCACATGTGCGCCTAGTAGAAGTTTTGTATGAAACATAGAAAGTGATTGCGTGGTTAGCTCATCTTAATGATCGAGTAGGGCTCGAGTCGAGTCAGAGTACGAATATTAACATAAACGTTGCGTATCTTAATTCATACAATCAACGATTTTATCTAATAAAAACATGAATAAAATTTTCGCGATACCGGAAATGCAAACCAAAGATAAAATTCATTAATGATCGAGTAGCTCACGGGTTGAATCAGAGTACGAATATTAACATAGACATTGCGTATCTTTATTCCTACGAAAAATGAATCAAACATTCGTACTACCGGAAATTCAAACCAAAAATAAAATTTTATTTCATTCTTTATTCTGTCCATCTACCTGTTTACTCCAAATTATTGTGTTATTTTTTTTTGCGCGATCCGTTTTCGTATTATTTCTGTTTCATTGTCTGCAATAGACAGAGACAGCAAAATGTAGTTGTAGTACCTACTCGCATTCGTATTTTAATCGCAACGAACTTCCACATCGATTGTGTTGGATGTTGGGAGCAATCCTCTTCAATTCAACCGTATGGCAATTTAATCCGATTTATTATGTGCGTCTGTAGTTCGTTCAGGTTTAGGTTGGCACGCGTGTTTCCTGTACATTGTAATCATTTTTAATTACGATTATTCAACGAATTTGCTTTTCCCATTCGCGCTTCGTTAACCACTACATTATTACGACTCATTCCAGTAGGTACCAAAAAGAAATTGGAGAATTCAAATTTTACCAGTTGATTTAATGAGATATAGACCTAGACAACGATAAATATACCGAAAGCGTACAAGTTTATTATAGTATTATAAGAGACCAATATTATACATATCAACCAACAGTAGGAAATTTCGCAAAGGATGACGAAATACGAATTCTCATACAACAACAAGATGTATGTACATTACCTTTTAAAAGTTACATTTTACTTGCGGGGAACTCGAACTTGCACAAAAGACACCACCTATCGATCCATCTGCAGTATCATTAACGAGAAATGCATACAACTTTTTATTTCAAGATATTCATGATATTGATATTGTAACAAAGCAACACGGTGGCGGCCATGCCCAATGTGGAGCGCCAGATGTAACTGGTGCTTTGTTACATCTGGCGCTCCACATTGGGCATGGCCGCCACCGTGTTGCTTTGTAGGTAGACCAGCTAAAAAAGATAACTTGTAGGTTCGGTGTTAGATACACAATGGAGATCAGATCACCGGAAGACTTGCAGCAGCGCGAATATTCGCGGACCCACGGATAACCGCGAAGCCATTAACTCGCGAGTGGAAAAAGAGTTGCCTATACTTCAGCACCAAGAATATAGGCTTCGGCTCAAGTCCATTTAATTCTGAATATTTTGAATCATATAAAGAATTTCAAATAAATAAGATTACTTGCTTTTTGTATTTTCTTTCAAGTATGTTTTCTTGGTAATAAATTTTTTTAAAGGAAAATAAGGTAACTAATCCATTTCAAGCAAGAATTTGAAAAATCCTATGTTCATAGTCCTTTCGTTAGTTCAGTGTTACCAATGTAGCATGGTTTCTTCAGTTTCAGATTGTAAAACTTGAATTATCTAATAATAAGGCGGAAACAGTTGCATTTTTAATTTTATTTTTATTCTTATTTCTGCAATAATTTTCCATTGAAACTATGTGTGGTAGGTACTTGTTTACTGTTTGGTAGGTTTGCGTGTCACACGCGAATTTTTACAATTCACAAGCAAACAGTAACCATAGAACAGTGATTCCCAACGTTTTTTTTTGCATAATAAAAATTTGGCGGTACACTAACAAATAAGATAAAATTAAAACTACTCCTCCCAAGAAGGTAGAACTGATTGAACTCCTAGTCTAACGTCTCCTATGTTTGGGTAGGTAGGGTATTCCCAGTGCGGCATAGTTCAAGAAGCTTGCGGCACAGAGGTTGGGAATCACTGCATCTGCCATAGAATGTTGGAATGTTCAATGAAACGTTGAAACTGACGACGGTCAGCCAACTTAAATTACTAATATACAAACAAAATACAATTAGGAAATGTCAATAAAAATTAGAGTTAACAGCTCTGATCCCACGATTTATTTGGGTGCGGTAAATTCGCACCGCACAACTTTCCTATCATTTACACTACGATTTCGTAGAACTCGTCGACTGTCGGAAACTGGAAATTGTAGAGCATTTTCCTATGAAACACTTCAAATTGACAAACAAAACCCCGTCTGAAGCAGATGAACGCAAGCTATGTAATTTATAAATGAAATATGCAATATACAGGATGTTTTAAATATGCATTGTGTGATTCATCATATCCACTCGCTGCCCGCGGATGATGACATACAGCATGTTCGCCATCTTGAGAAGCCGCCGAAGACGGGTATTAAAAAAGAAATAGACTTACGAAAAGTTTCTGACAAGTGTTTAATCATTTTTTCTTTATATTTTTAAATATTTTTGTTATTTTGTTTGATAATTACGTAGTTACAAATGTGATAACTGATGTATTTTTCTAAGAAAATGAAAACAGAATTCCGAAGCAGTGGTTTTTTTATTGAAATGATAACAATGTTCATGCTGGACCCGGCACAACTTTTTTGATACTAAGTGTATTTACTTATATAACGAAATTATTGCAGAGACAAAAAAAAACGCTGGTGCTTTGGTACAAAGCATTTCACTAGTTCGAAGAGTGAATAAGAAGCAGCAATTACATCCGGCAACAATTATTGATATTTGTCGGCAAATGTCAGCTCTTTTTGTAAATTTCCAGGAATGTGTTCAAATATTTATGGAATGGATATCCAGAAATTTATGTATAAGCAAATTGGTATAAATCAATTTGTCCTCCTTTCATTTACATATGTAGTCCTGGCACCGTTTGTGTACGAATACACTTACCCAGCCACTCTACCACCAGACAAATGTGTGTATGTGTATATGATATATGTATGTGCGAACAATTTATTCAATATATTGTAGATTGTGCAGCTTTAGATAGTTCAGAGTTTCGCTTTCGTCGCCATCCTCAGCACAATCCTGGGGCGGCTTACCTATTTCCACTTTAACTAACCGCCAACAATTTATAGCTCTTGCATTCTGCACTCCTGGTGCTATTGTTGGCGTTCCAACTTATCCAATACGCGATACGACCAATACTTGAATGCTTTATTATATAGCACAGCAAATCCATCAAGAAAGAAGAAAGTAACATAAACATACTAAAATTTATAAATAATGCTGACATAGAAAATTTTATAACACTGAGTTATTATTATTGTCGACATCAGCCAGCCCTAGGGAAATCTACATGAACTAATCCTATGGTCAAATTCACTTTGCAATATAGACTCATGGGTATCGGATCAAAAAAAAAAATTCTAACTAGCGACATCTGGAGTTACATCCTTAGGAAGAGTGCATGCGTATTTCCCTAGATGGCGTATTCTTAGCTTTATGTTGAGAGCGTGCCAGTCTTTTGGGGTAATTATTCTTTTATCTCATAATAAATATTTATTGGTTAATATTATTTATTAATGTAATGGCTAGTCGCACTGGAGCTTGTTTTACTACTTGCAGTAGATAAATTGTGCTTTGCCTCTCTACACGCTTTTAAATTATGAAATTCCCCATACCATAATTTCATCTAGACTCGCAAGCAGAAACTGACATAAATTTAAATAAGATTTTCGCCCTTCGCGGCCCCGTTTATGAAAATGAAGGTACCTACATGTTCCGATCTTAGTCTTAGAGTTCTTAGTCTTATACAACTCTTGCACATAAACATGATTGCAAATATATAAACATGAACATGAACATCAACACGAAACGAAACATGAAAACCTTCCCTTTCTATAGGAAAGGCATAGGTTTCCTTTAGAAAGTAGCATCCAGCAGGCAAAACAGAAAGCAGCAAGAAGAGCAATCCGAATGGCATCAAAGAAATTCACAAAGTGTTTAAGAAAATGAAAACTAAAATAGTTTTGGAATAACTGAGTATGACCACTCAACTTACTAACAATATTTTGATTTTTTTAAAAGTTTTTTGAAAGGAAAACTTTTCTGGCAGACTGTTCTCAATAACGCGTTATTGAGAAAAGTCTTTCTTGGAAGCTCCTTTATATCTCTAGCTACTTGAAATCGTAAAAAGTAGAAGAATATTTTATACAAAGACTATGTTTGTATATAATGAGGTCGATTCTTTATGCTGGCAGTGATACCTTCGTATTCCAAACGTAACTAAAGTAAAATCCTATTCAGTCTTCAAGGATTCCTTTTCTTTTTGTACCTCTTCTTTCGACTGAATGTGCTTGAGCATTTGAAATTGTTACCGCTGCACGGTGCGTTGCCAATGAAGGTGAAAAACTGTTCCGGTCATCCGGAGCTTAAAAAAATATTTGCTTCATATATCATGTACTTGAACGAGTCTTTTTCTTTTCATAAAAGTAACCAAAAATTATTTGAGAAGAGAATTTCGGCAAGGAAAACCTTATAAGGACCTGAAAAATAGAATTATGATTGTGAGGTATAAAAAATGGAATTGCCAAACAAACACGAAATTTTTCACTGAAACAAAAAATGGCTTTTCATGGTTTTTCTTTTTGTTTGTTTTCCAGCAGATTTCATTGGTTCTCCTCATTTCGTTTTCTTGTTATTCTCGATTTTATGATGTGTTGCATTAGAAAAATCGGTGTGTTAAACCTCAACCTCGGCCTCAAACTCGACCTCAACCAACACCTCAAATTCGCACCGCACAACTTTCCGACCGTATCCACTTCGATTTCGTAGAAGACGTCTATCGTAAAAGTAATTTTGATCGGAAAGTTGTGCGGTGCGAATGTAACGCAACGATTTATTTCATTGTTTCTCACTTCTCAAATCCTTCACCCAATTTCGAACAACTTAATGGTTCAAATACCATGGAAACTCTGAAAATCAAATAACAATAAAATATTCATTTTGCGATAACGAAACGAAACAAAATGACAACAAAACAAAATAACAGAGTACAAGGTACAAGAACATATAAGAATTGATATTATTTTCGCGTGCAATGCCAGTTTACCAATTATCACATGTTTTATGTTACGTTTTGCGCTCTGAACTGTTCATTTCTGTTTGCTCACTTGTATTTGCCGTTCGACGTGATTAATGATGCATAAGCGCTAAATAATGCACACAATGCCCCCGGGTTCTTTGCCCATTGACCTAAACTTAGATATAACCTGGTGCAACCTTCGAAAACACCCATTCAATGTTCGAAACGAACATGGCTTTGCTCGTTATTCTGAATAATTGTTGTTTTCTCAATATGGCGAAATTGGGAATTCTTTTCTAATGTTTTCCTAGATTTTAAGAAATCTTTGAGTCCTGCATATTCTCTAGGTATATCCTTTGTAAAGACCTGCTATACAAATTGCTCTTTGTCCGATATTTTCATTTTAGATCTTCTAGTTTGCCATTCGTGTCATCACTTACACTTACAACTTACAACTTACCCTTTTCAGTAGTTACTGGTGGTCTCTTTCCCTAGTGCGTAGGTGCCATGAAATGTTCAAATGCTCTCAACAGGATGTCTCAAGTTGCTCAGATTGTTTCGTTATGTATAGTTGAAACCAACCCGTTCGAAAGCGAATTCTATAGTTGGAAATGGAACTGTAACTAGAAATGTTGTGTACCTATTTGTAAATGCGACCATGTTACCCAATATTATTTGTACTTTGATTGTATTAAACTTGTTAGAAAGATGACACATGCTCAGCGTTCATGTAGGTTCATTTGGATGGTTTTATCTTGAGGCACTATAATGTCCAAACGTTCTACATTTTCGAGTAGAGTAAGTTTGATTAGAATTCCGACAGTTCGTATCGCCCGGAGAATGATCTACAGTTTTAATTTTCTCATCGGGGTTTTCCTTGGTGGAAGGTAAATCCATGTGACAACAATAAAACAAAGTATTGCAGTATAGAGGTACAAGATACGCAACGTCTATGGTAAATTTCGTACCTGGTACGAACCAGTCAGCGCTGAAGCGGGAGACCTCGATGGCAAACAAATCAAATTACTTTCAATACCTGGACTAATCAAAGTGCTAAGAAGTTCTACTTCTTGTGCAGCCCCACACACGCAACATAATTTAATAGATGAGAGGATAGATGGCAGCACTCGAGGGCTATGCAATGTGTCCACGAATTTTTGATAGAGAACCAAAATCACACTTTTATCACATGTTTGTCTGAATAACAGGCGAGTATCTAACTTTGATTTTATTGTTATATTTAGACATGAAAGACAAATGATAAAGAAGAGAAAAAGTGCTAAAAAGTCACTGCAATAACAATCAAGCGTGTCGCAGTGCCAAAGGGCGCAATCGATGGTCTCCCACTATAAATATAAACTTTTACGATCAAAAGTATTACCCCTCATCAATAAAATTTGAAAGCAGTGCGGCAGAACGTATCAGAAAGTATTGAACGTTCTGACATCTCTAGTTTCCAAATCAGTCCACAAATACATAAAAGTTGAAGAATCTAATCCAGGATTGCGTTGCACCTCGGATATGTCATGAATCGACAAGCTTCCTTTCTGAATTTCTTCCGTTCTTTTACCAATTCACATAACATTATTCGGTTTTTATTGTTAAACATCTTGAAAGTAATGCTTTCATATTGGAGCGCAATGTTTACATTCATTGGGAATAGTTATTTTCACCCTGATGTGTTTTCAAAAAGAAATATAAGATGTTGGGCGCCAATTTGAAGAACTCAAATTTTCTTCAATCTGTTCATGCTTTTACTTTGCGAAGCTCAGTCAATGAGACCAAGAACAATTTTCAACAATGGAAACGTTTTAATTATATTTCTCATAAAAATACGAATAAAATGTTGGGGTGTTTTTGGTTTGTAGGGCATAAATAGTACTTCGTGATGCTTTTCAAAGTGGTCTTAATGCTCAAAGTGTAAAAGAATAAAAGTGCTCCACTTACAACACGAAACAGGCAAAGGGAAAGAAAAACGACAAACTCTGTGAGAAATACCATGGTTGGTAACACGAAGGATAATTTGACCTCTTAATTGAATTGCTCTTTTCTGTTGCGATGCTGGATGGACTGAGAGCCTTAACGTGATTTTTCCATTTCCGTGATTTAGTTAATTCGAGTTAGGACATACCAAACAATATCGTATAGGAGGCTATTATGTTGTTCAGTTTGTATACGTGTAAAAGTTATATATGAGGACTATTTCCGGACGAAAGCTTTTCTATGTTGTATCTTTGATAATAAAATTACCGAATAATTTCCAAAAGTTCTTCTTCTTAGTTGTTGATACAAAAATAAGATTTTTTATTACGCATCGAATAAAGTGATTTGGCCTATGATATTGATCAGGATCATAGTATCCCAACATAATACAACAAAAACTCGTCCTGTATTGTTCCATTAAGGATGAGATATAACAAAAAGTAACCAGCAACATCAGTTCCATTTCGATAGCCGGTCACGGTTTGATGCTTCATAATTCGAAACTTGAAACATCTTGCAGCGGTTGATCACTTTCATATATTTTTTTAGCTGTCTTGAAAGGAACTACTAGTTGTTTTACTGTCCTTTTACATAAAAGTTCGTATTTAGAATTTTTAGAATTTATCCTTTTATCTGTTAGTCTGTTACATTTTCCTTGCTCACATTTGCCTTTTTATGTTTTCCTCTTTGTTACGGGTCAGTTATACGTCTTTTTCTCATTTTTTTTTGCAGAAGATGCTACGTTTGGGGAGGAAAGTATGCATCGTCCTAGACGTAGCTACGAATCGCAAAGGCACAAAGGCAAAGAGAGCGCCGCGAAAATCCCGACAACGGGTGGAAAGCCAGCCAACGTGTTCGCAACTGAGAATTGCACCGTGGTAGTCGCTCAGATCGGCGGCACGGCCACTTTACCCTGCGTTGTAAGGAAATTCAACACCGGTGTGGTGAGTACATAAATTACACATGACTCCGAGTCCAAACATCACCGGATGCTCTACTTTCAGTCTATTTTTAATTTTGTTTGAAAACTTAATATCTTGATTTTCCTTTGTAAATTTTTTATTCTTTGAATTCTTCTTTTGTAAAAATCAAGTTTAAAAATAAGAAAATGTTGTGCTTGAGTGAATAACAAAATTATCCATGAAGTTGAATGAAACAATTAAAAAATTTATACATAGTAATCCAAAGAGAACATGTTTTTGATAAATATGAAAAGACTTGTGTGCTACAAATTGGCGCCCAACAAAGAATTTTCTTAATTTTTTTTTGTGCCTAAACGAATTCTATTTTTTATTTTAACGGCCATTTTGTTATAAAACTTAACATCTTAATTTTTCAAAGGTATACATTTTTTATTCCTGGAATTCTTCTTTATGAAAAACAAGTTCAAAAATAAGAAAATGTTGTGCTTGAGTGAACAACAAAATTATCCATGAAGTTGAATGAAACAATTAAAAAATTGAGAAGACTTGTGTGCTACAAATTGGTGCCCAACAAAGAATTTTCTTGATATATTCTTGTGTCTAAACGAATTCTATTTTTAATTTTAACGGCAATTTTGTTATAAAACTTAATATCTTAATTTTTCAAAGGTACACATTTTTTATTCCTGGAATTCTTCTTTTTGAAAAACAAGTTCAAAAATAAGAAAATGTTGTGCTTGAGTGAA
>JARJEB010023570.1:0-12615 GCA_030264535.1 Liometoxenus newtonarum
GTATACATTCAACTACGTGAATCGTGACGATACTTTGTATTAGACTTGATTGTCATATACAGATTTTTAAACAGGCGTAGTAACTCGGGGTGGCTGTTAGCCTGTACTTAGTTATAAGGATTGATACCGCGCAAAATTTCTTTTGTGTATGTTTCGGAAGTTAATAAATGGTATTAATAACCCGATTTGATTGTATAAACTATACTCCGTGTCTTCTCTGCCACGTTAAAAGTAGAGTGGCGCCCGTTTACAGACCTTTTTCACCTCACCCGAAGAACCACGCCGTCTCCACTGCAGCGAACCGGCAAAAACAACGATCAGCGCAGCACAACAATAATTTTCATTATTTATATTCTTCCAACATTCTTAAATATATACGAACCTTGTTAACGCATTAACAACTTTTTGCGAATAAGAAGAAGACCTCCTGGTATTTCAACCTGAAAACTCGTGAAAGTTATCAACTATATTAATTATACAACTTGTTAAAATCTAAAATATTTAACAGTGTCGAATTACCAATTCATGTGAAACAGAATTCTTTTCCATTTAAATTAATTTCTCTTTCTTTTGTTTCAGGTGAGTCTCTAAGACGACTTAACGTATTGTCTCATGATTGCATCTGTTTGGTGGGTGAGTCATTTCTCGCTGTAATAAATGAAACTTGATAAGAAATTAAACAATCCTCTTTGAAATCATTAATTTTAATCAACAATTAGTCATATTAGAAGAACCTCAGCTGTACAACTCTATTAATTCAAGTAAAACGACATAAAGAGTGAAGACACTCGCATTGTCAATAGAATAATTAACCCGCTTTTAAGCTGATGTCTTCCTTTTAACGATACGCTTCTTGTAATTCAAGAAGCAGCGCCAAAAACGAGGCATTTGTGCGTGCCTTTTGTATGCATACCTATATATAAATATATACCAGAGACGTATAGGTTTTGTTAATTAGGGTGGCCTTTCGCTTACGTAATTAGATTTTAATTCCACCCGTTCACTCCGCCCCCGAAATTATGGTAAATGCATACAACTTTCCAAAACCAGTGTTTGATGTGTACGTTTCTCGATCCTGTTTGTTCATTCGGCACGTTTGAGTAGAATGACACGCAGTTAAAAGTGAAAATTAAAAATAAACCTATGGATTTGTATGAATAAAGTGAGAAGGTTAAAGGGGCTTGAATTATGAACCGAAAACACTATTTGTTTTAATCAAAAATTTTAACGGGAAACGATCGCGTGCGCGCTTATTCGCTTATTCGATTGTTATTGGAGCGCTACCATTGTTTTTACTTTTCTTCGTCGTCAACTCTTTCATTTATTTGTATAGGCGGAAGTGTATAGAATTACATTAGGTATACGATATGTGCGCCTAGACTTAGACAAACATGACATCAGATAACAGAAAAAAAAGACAAAAGATTTGATTATATCTTCTATTTGTTCGCCGCTTGACGAGTTATTTTTGCGTGACGATTCCTATCAGGTTTTTGTTTCCATAATCAATCATGAAACCGTTGATAAGACTGGTCATCATTCAAAATTTATCATTTCTTTATCTCGCAAAATAAAATATCAAATGAAGAAAAAGCTATTTTTACGAATTCCATTTATTTCTAACGATAGTTTTGTTTATAGCGACAATAACATTAAACCAAATCACCCCGACTTTCAAATCGACTCAGTCTCAGTCTCAGTTCTCAGTGGGCATAGCCGTAGAAAGGATGATAGTTCGATAACTCGGCTGGAGGTACTCGGTCGGTACTCTGAATCGAAGCATCTGATCAATCCTTCGGACTTATCCTAATCTGATCCGTCGTTCTATCCGAACCCCATTGTGCGTTTATACCAACCGGCTTTGCTACAATATGCGCTCGGGATGTACACAGATTCACTCCTTTCCTTCATCCTTCAACAATATAGTTGTATATACGAGTATACCTATTCCTTTATCCGAGGCTGAGGAGCGAGAAGGACGGTTGCTACATTTAACTTTGCCGCTCGGTTTTACCAACCTAAAACTCGCACTGCAGAGGGATAACATGTCTGGATTTCTGTTACGAAAGCAACAACCTCGAACACTACACCGTTAGTTAACGTTTCAATTACTCCTTCAACTCCCTAGAGTGAGAAAGGTATATGTATAGCTGAGAGAGAGTGAGCACGAAAGAGCCTCGCCTCGCACATCGAGGACTGACGATCGTTTGTGTTACACGCGCTATAAGTTTTTATTTTTATCTTATTTCGTCTTTAGTTTAGTTAGCCAACCACCCACCCAGCCATGACAACAACACTTTACGTGATCTAATCGATTAAATGTGATTTCCAATTTATTTTAATTGTCCATACATGTGAAAGAACGTTCGTGTGTTTCATTTAAAAAGCTAAATTTTAATTATTTATGACCACAAATAATTAAATTCCAAAAAAAAATCTGTATCGTGTAACGTTGAACGTTACTTAGTATTCCCGGCCGAGATAACGTGCACTTCACCCCTCTTCATTTTGTTTGAAATTGTGACACAATTGTTATAGTGTCTGATAAATCAGTATGCGTTTACAGATTTTTAAATAGGCGTAGTAACCCGGTGTGGCTGTTAGCCTGTACGTAGTTATAAGGATTGATGCCTCGGATTACATATGGCCTGTAAGCACGTCGTAAATTTCTTTTGTGTATGTTTCAGAAGTTATTAAATTTCATTAATAACCCGATTTGATTGTATAAACTATACTTCGTGTCTCTGGCACGTTAAAAGTAGAGTGGCGCCCATTTACCGACCTTTTTCAGATCATCCGTAGAACCACGCCGTCTCCACTGCAGCGAACCGGCAAAAATAACGATCAGCGCAGCAATTGTTGGTTGCATCTGCTTTTAATCAACAAATTAATAAATTATGTAGCTTTTATCCACACCAAAAATAACGCGTACTTAGATAATAATTTTACATTAAACACTTGGTTCACTAAAGTGTTGAAACATTTTTCTCTTTATAATGCTAAACGGTGAAGTTATGGATTCACAAAATGTAAATGGGGAATTCTCGATACCTATACGACGGTGCTCGATAAAACCACACATTATGGGCGAGGACAGGTGCAAGACCCACACCGTTAAATGCTACTTTATGTAATGCGGCCTGGGCCACGTATATCGAGTGGGTCCAAACTAGAATTACGTCCTTGCGATAACACTACCGCAACTTTTGCTCCACTTTTGCTAACATTTCGGTGTAGGTACTACCTAATTCCATATATCGAATCAATAACTACTTGTAACATGTTTTAATGTTACACCGCAGAGTAAGTACTATACTCTTATTAACAACAACTTTAACAGCAACACTTTCACGCTGGTTGTATAATGGGGTCTGTGCATATTCTTTTTTTACTTTTTTTTATGAAACTAGATTTGAATTATTCATCCATTTTTTAAACATGGTTTTTGAGGGGAAAACGTTTGTTAAAGTTTGAAATTTGACGTCTTGCTGAATTATCTGGTGAAATTAAGATGACTCATAGCATTGGAATTTCCCCTAGATCTCTGGAACTTGTGTTGGTAGCCCTTTTAAAATGGCATTGCTTTTACTTGACCTGGTTGACGTTATGACGCTCTTGCCTGACCGAAGACAGTCTTTAGGCCCGACGCTTAGTTCATTCGGCTCGATTCGGCCTTGAATCGGTATCGGTCGGCAAAGCGATGAATCATCTTTATTTTCCGCAACATAGTACAGTTTAGAACCATTTTTAACAACAAATAAATTATTGTTAGTACCATGTCCTATAATTAGTTCTATACTAATGATTTTTGATACTTTTTTTCAATTTTAAAATTCATACCCAGACCCAATTATTAGTTCTTTTAATAAATTATTGCCTATAAAATTTGTTTGTAAAGTGTTTGTAAATTTTGCAAGCAAACTTAGCAATGTGAATGTGAAGCATTTTTAGTTACAAGGAACCGTCTAATAACAGAAGGAACCGACGAGACTTGACGATGACAAATTTGGACGCCCCTGGGTCGTTTGTTTTCATCGGTTGAGGATATGCTTGAGGTCGTACATATACCACCAACACAACAGAACGGAGGAAAAGCCTTAAAGCCTCGACATCGGACACGAACGGTGAACGAGGGCAGATTGTGGTTTTTCGCTAAAATATAAATCTCATTAATTTGCACGCGCAATGTCGCGATGCGAAATCTATATGACAGGAAAAGTAACACGGTCGCGTCCTTTCTTCTTCCTTCCCGTATCTGTTGAGCTAACTAAGAAGGGGGGGGGGGGGGCAGGAAACCAACACAATGCTAATGCCGAACCGAACCGAACAGAAAACCGTACAGCAACATAACGAAGTGATTTTGCCATAGTAACGCACAATGACGAGCAGTTTCTGCAAAGCCTACGAGTTTTTGTTTAATAAATCGACTAAAAAATACATTAACTCTCGAAACAATAAGGGACGCTTGAAACTTCAAATTTTCCGAATTCATGTTGCAATTTCGTATGCCTGTACATACCGTGAGCAATAGTATAAGGAAGCGACTTGAAAAACCTTCTCACAATACATATTAGACCCTTGTTAATATGTGAACCGTGTTATTCCCGCATATATCCGTTGTTCCCGCTTCTCCCGAATTATCCTTAATGACATCATTAACCTTTCGTACTCGCATCGCAACTATAACATTACGCCTTGCATAATTAAAACAAATATTACACCCTCCTCTAAGCCTATTAAGAATAATTTCTGTATGATAGTCAAGTCACCAAGTACTATATAATTTTTGCTAGCACAAGTGCCAGGATCAGTTAATCGCAGTATTCTAATACATACATTTACATTTACCCAGCAAAACCTTTCCCTTCTCATCCTAGCAATTTTGCTATGAGTGCCTAACAGGGTTATAGCCCTAGCAAATTTTGAACGGCTACGAAGTCCGAGCATTCTTTCATGCCTCTAATACGTAAATGACGTCAGTTCGTATCTTTAAGAGTAAAATTAAACCCACTTCCTTTCCATAACAGAAATTACAAATACTACAGGGTGTTTTAGCAAACTTTTAACCTCAATTGAATTTACAATTATTATTTATGTAGATTGTAGAGAATAATGGAAGTGATAATAGTTCAATTAACGCATTCATTAATATTTAATTGCGCAACCATGCAGCACATGCATACATCCATTAATTACCTGAGATTGCTGTCGTTGTTGAAACTAATGGACATTGTTGGACTATTGGGACATTGGGAGAGATTCGACTCTATATTCAATGGCGGATTTCCAAAGAGGCGGTGGAAGTGGTCACGTGGGGCACCCAGCCTTCAAGGGCTCTAAGAATTAAAAATTTATTAAAATTTATTTTACATTCATCTCTTGGAGGTATAGGGCCCCTAAACTGTTGACCGCTTGGGGTCTCATAAAAGCAAAATCCTCCACTGCCTATATTCGCTATATTCACTTGTTGTTGCTTCATTTACCCATTTTGCTTCGTTGTTCGTGGGTTCGATCGTATCGCAACGACTTACGTTGCCGTACTGTTACCGTAAATTGCAATGTATCATAGATCTGTTTAGTGGTCATACAAATATACCTAGGTGAATAGATATATCAACGACGATACGATTCGGTTTCATTGGTTGGCGTAATTGTCACAGTTGATCAAACTGATATATGCCATTTCGACGCCGTATACAACCTTTGGCCACTAATTGAACGAGCCGATGCTCGAATAATGACGATTGCCTTTAATGAGAAGTGAAAGCCGTTTCGCATGTTTATCATTGAAATTGAATTGATTTCAGTTTCAACGCGATATATGAAACGCATATAGAAAATCATTTGGAAAATTGCTTGGTGGGATTTCGACGAAATGGCAATTGCCAAGATTGCGCAAAGCTTAAATCCAGGGCTGAGTGGGCAATGACAGTGCCAATAACAATAACAATTCACAGGCCTTGATATAACGGAAGAGAACTTAACTTTGAATCCCCACTTTCTTCCCTAGTTTTTATATTTTTGCTTCGAATGCTTTTAAACGATGAATATTTCAAAAGGAAATTTATATTTTTCTTCCTGGCATGTATAAGTACAAGTCTTAACACAAATAACAATGATCATCGATCATTTTTTTCTTCACTTCATTCTAAGTGTCTTGTTTTGTTTATTTATGCATACCACTTCCAAAAAAAATATGCAAACTCGCAAAACAACAACAACTGTAATGAAGCATAGGCGTCGACTTTTGGATTTATCAAAGGGGGGGCACCAAAATATTCTTAATTTAAAAAATTTGTATTCAGAACATTTGGTATGTATTTTACCTGACAAATTTCAAACCTAAGTGCAAAATTTGCTCAAAGTTATCGGCTCGAGCCCAGTCGCCCCCCATGTAGTCGACGCCTATGATATGAAGATATAAAAAAAGAGTTTTATCTCTTTTTTTCTTGTATACAAAGTTTTGTTAAGTATGTTTAAAGTACGGAATTTGAATCTCAACTCAAAGATCCACTTATTTCATCATGTTGAAAATTACTCGAAACTATGAATGAAATTCAACTCGTTTCTACTTTACAACTTGGTATATAATTTATTGCGTTTCATCTCTGCATTCCTTAAGCTTAATATCAAAACCACAACTGAAACTGAAACTATCAGTATCAAATTTTAAATATGCTTGAAATAGTTGTGCTTAATTTTTTTGTTTTTATATTTTTTTATTCATAGAAATATTCGTTAATCATTTTCATTTGCATATGTAGATTGGTTGAATTAATTGCTTCGGGCTTGTACAAATAATTACGGTATACGATTATTTTCACACACCTTTTCCCTTTCTCACACATACACACAGAAATCCTCATTCGTCCGATGCTTATAGTGGAAAATTGAAATCATTTGGGGAATACTTACGACGCCGACGCGAACGATGAAACGATCATAACATACTCCGTATATACATATGAATACCTCCGACCCTCTGCCTCTTGTTATAAAACGATATTTTTAATTGCGCTTCCCCAAGTCACCACTTAGCGAGCACAACCGACCGTCGAGTGGACTCGGGTTGTTAACGCAATTAACTTTATTATCATGTACCAAGTCCTGTTCGTCGTAAATTTCGCTTCGTTTATGTATCCGTTATTTTGTCATTTGTGCGAAGCTGTAAATTGCATATATTGGATTGCTGGCTGGCCCTGTTATAAGGTCATGATGATGGTAATAATATACACTTTCGTAATTTAATGAATTTAAATATTTAATGAAGACCGAAGAACAAAAGTTACCAGAGTTAAAGAGAAAAATCAATTTTATACATTTTTATATTGTTCCTTTTACAATTATGTGTGCGGTATACATGTTCTTGGAAAGTCATCAGGTGTAAGTTTAATTTCCTGTTGTTCACAGCGTGGTGGGACTGGACCACAATCGCAAAGATTCGCAAAACGTGAGAAAGTGGAAGGTGCGTTTCCTACTTTTGTCCTCAACTGAAGCTAACTGCTATTGTTTGCGATAGTTGCTCCTATTCTTAGTTTCTATATGTATAAGTAAACGCACACCTGCACACGGATTTAGGTTTAGTTTAGGCTGACTGAAAGGACAATAGATCCTTGATACTTTCGTTGAACATGTATTGAGCAACATTCACATTTTGTGTTGCTCGGTGGGTTTGTTGTTTGTCTCTGCATTTTCATGAACATATTGGAAGCAATGCTGTATGTATACACTTGACGCTATCTTTTGGTTGTTTCGTTTCGTTTACAGTTTGTGAGTGTACCTATAGATAGAGATTGTTCGGTGCAAAGAGACCTGCTTGGCATTCAGGACTGAACGGAATGTATGGAAGCACGTGTGCATAATTACAGAGATGTACATCGTTGTGCTGAATTCAAATAGTCCTGCTGTCCTGGACAAACTAATGAAATTTTATACTCGTTGTAACTGTGGATCCCACACACAATCGCTTTAGTTGTTTTGAGCAAATATTGCTCATACACGATGTGGTGTCCTTTAACTAAAACTATATCCAGATGCGGCGAATTATTCAATGAGTTTTGTGACTTTTGTTTAAATTTCCACTTTATGTTTATATATTCACGAAAACCACAATATTTTATTAGGTATATAGAAATTGTATCTTGCTAGCTTGCACGAAATGTACCGGAGTTTTGTTTAAATAAATATTTCGATGGCTTATTGATGGAAGCGTATAAGGCATAAGCAAAAGGATAATAGAAACTCGTATATTCTGATTCTGCTATCGTATTCTTATTTTCTCTGTTCTTCTGCTAAGGTATGTATGTATGTATGTTGTTTGGGCATCACAATCTTCCACTCGTATTTTCAGGTTCAGCCAACTTTTCCAAACCAAATGCAATGGCAATAGCGCTGCGGCTAACTCGGAATAGAAATGTAATGGTTTTGGCACTGCGTGCTTGAACACCTCAGAAGTAGTGGCAGTGATAGTATATTTTCGAGTTATCCATTCGCCTGCCGAACGCACAAACATTCGTTCGTGGTAATGTTTTTTTTTTTATCGAACTTTGAAGTCGTCCTGTGAATTTTCCATTTCAACACCAACGGACTCTATAGCAACTAACGCCCCATTTCTATGTGATAATGTATGTGTCGCATTTATTCTTAGAAAACTATCAGAAAAGAAGAAAAGAACAGAAAGTCGTATCGGGACACGAAATGTGAGAAAATCACATAACCGAAAATGTATTATCGACTATTAGAATTGCATTGAATGTTTCGAAGGTTCTTCCAAATCGAATGAGAAAAATACGGTGCGAGACACCGCACAACTTTTCGATATGACGAAATTAGTTGGAGAAACAAAAAAGCGATGAAAAAGATTTGCCCTTTGCACTATCATTCACTATCAGTGTTCAATTATTGTTTAGTATCGTAGTTTTTGAATTATTGTGTAAGTTTGATTTGCGTTGCCTATAGGTATGTTATCTATTTTGTCCATGCATGCGCAAGTCGCTTAAGTTGAGCATATGGAGGGAGAATTGTTTTCCCATATGCTCAGATCGGAATTCAAAGAAGACTGGCAATCCAACCGTCGAACAAACAAGTCAAGACTAGCAATGGGTACGTCGGACAGATAAGTCGACGATGACTAGCATTCGAGACACCGCACAGTTAAGTCGGAATTAAATTCTAACTCGCAAGATGTGTGCAATTCGAGTCACATATGCTTACACCACATTCTAGTGTCTAGTCAATCTAGTCACATTCATTCGTCTCGCAATTAAATGAAATAAAGCATACGCATTCACACACACACACACACACACACACACACACACACACACACACACACACACACACAATAATGGTCGTCTACAATTATTTCAACCACCTACATCCATACATTTCGGACGAATCCAACGTCGTTCCACGACGTCTTAAGAGGTTGCGATCCACTGGCCGTTGCTGAGGATCCAACTCGTCGCTATTAATTCAACCATCTACATGCATACATTTCGCACGAATCCAAGGACGTGCCCTCGCTACAAGTTGCATAACGTCGTTCCACACCGTTCCACGACGTCTTAAAAGGTTGCGATCCACTGGCCGTTGCTGACGATCCAACTGGCCGCTACAATTATTATTAGGTAAGTATAAATACTATTTGCATGTATGAATTGCACTGGTATTTGTGTTTGTTAATAAACTAATAGCATCATTGGCGCGTAATTGTAATATAGTTTTGTTGAAACAGTCTATAAAGAGTCGTTTGTTTGTTACATGCAAACTGTAAGCATCATCAGAAGAGAGGCATGATCTGACTTTGTTAGTATTATGTTTGCACACAGTCAACAGAGCTTATAGTATATTATTTGCAGGGAAACCAAATATTTTGTGTCAATACACAACAGGGGATCATTTAATGCGAGACATTTCACTGCAATTACAGGTTATTCAGAGTTAAACTACGATTCCGAAACAGTGCCGGATTTTGACCTAGGGCACTTAGGCCAACTAGTCCCGGCCCTACGGCAGCACTTTTAAAGGAGCGGCAGATTTCTGCTTGTTGTGTGTTACAAGACTGTGCTTATTAAATATTAGAAATGGAGAAATAAATTATGAAATTGAAAAATATGTTTATCGCCCTGGGGCGGCGAAATGTTTAGGGCCTAGGACGGCAATAATATTAAAGCCCAGTTCCGAAAGTCTCGTACTGTCCCAGAAGTATAGGCATGTTTAAAAATTACTGATAAACACATTAAACTTAACTGAGAATTTAAAGCAATTTTACGAATTTCGTCAAAATTTGACAACAAACTTGCTTTTACTCAATTTATTTGATATCCCGGATCCCTATTTCGTATTTTAGCAATATCATCACGAATATGCAGATATGAGACCCCCTTCTGGGTTAGATTCTAATATAACCTCAAAGCGCGTCATGCCGCAACGCATTGAACATTTTGTCACTCCTCACTTTTCTTTTTCCCATATTTTCTACTTATACATGTTCTTTAATATGTGAGATCACAACAGTGGCTGTAAAGAAAAGCCAAAGAAGCTTTCTCACATAGTCGAAAGACGCAGTGAACCCAACAGGGTGCGGAATAAACGAATTACCAAGTAGATTGAGTTTGCGAAGACCATGTAAACAGCAGCATCTATCTGCTCAAAGACGTCGACGCTCACAAAGTCAAAAATCGAGGAAAAAATCCGGCACGCCAACATGAACCATGAGCCGCATGCATTTCTCTCTATGCTTGATATATCCAAGCCAAGATGATATTCGATCGTGATACTTGTAGTAAAAGCCTGAGCATGTTATATATTAGGGTGTTGCCTTCTTCTTCTTTGGGGAAAGGGAACGAAAAAGAGCTACTACACTCTCTGCCTGTGCCATCATAGATCGAACACAAACCAACTCGAAGTCGGAACTGATAAAAAAAGGCCAACAACTTGAATTAATTGTTACGGTCAGTTTTTATTGTGTTTAACCCTCGTCTGGCCTGCAGTGACGTGCCGTCGAGACAAAAAGGACGATTAGGGATGTTGGGGCTACTTCCACTTCCAGTTCCAGCTGAAACTCTCCACTCTTGCCGCTCGTGATCATGGATCTCGCGGTCTTCTCTACTATATGGCGGCAGAAAGCCGAAAAGGGAAACGCGCGTTAGCAAAGCTATATACAAGAATGTCTCTTCCGGTCGACTTGAAACACTAATAGGCGGCTTGAAATTATATACAATTTTAAATTGTCACCGTTTCCTTTTAATTTTGACGGCATTTGCTTTGTTTCTTCTGCACGCTGGTAAAGGAGAAGGAAATTCAAAGAAAAATACGCCGACCTCAAAAATACGCGGTCGGTATAGGAATTGCGAGTCGCTTTCATTTAATTTAATTGCGCGAACCGCGAAGCGTTGCGGTTTCGTATTAATTCCGATGGAGCACAAAAGGTATTTCCATGAGTTGCCTGAATTTTGTTAGAGTTTCAGATACGACCTTAACACAACTCTACGTATTTAAGATATACGCTTGACATTTCTCGAATGGGACGACGTCCTTGATGCTTGGCTCAAATGTTGGGTTGGAGAGAATTGCAATGTCGGGAAGAGTGTCCAGAATATATACACTTACTAGAAAGCTACTGCTACTTCTACAGCACTATATTCTAAGCAATATTCTACATTTGCAACGAGCTTTCCTTCTCCTTGCAACAGCATTTTGGCGTTCATTATGCGCACCGTGCGCTTTAATTAAATTCGAGCTTACGCGTCTCGGTCTCGCCCTGGCGTGGTAATCGC
Organism: Liometoxenus newtonarum; assembly: GCA_030264535.1. NCBI lineage: Eukaryota > Metazoa > Arthropoda > Insecta > Coleoptera > Staphylinidae > Liometoxenus > Liometoxenus newtonarum. The sequence continues at coordinate 11,781 of JARJEB010023570.1, forward strand.
CATTGATGACCCTTCTTCATGTTTACCATTTTAATATGTAGATACTTACTAGAGCTTGCTCTGAATTCTAATGGAAACTTCAATCTCGCAACTTTTTCGTTTTTGTGTCTCTTTGTGCATATGTTTATTTGTGTGTTTAATAAACAAAACGTATAATTTTACAATCATGCATCACACGGCGACATAGACGCCGGTTTCTTGTCAAGACACATGCGGCGGCTTTTTGCGATGTTGTTGCTGGCGACATCCAACATTGTTTTGTGTTTATGTGTGTCGTTGATGTGGTTAACGTTGTTCGGTTGCTGTTCTGCTCGCTTTGGGCACTCGTATTACTAACATGGCAAATATATGACCGTTAATAACAATACTAACGCCACTTTTCACTGTGGCTTTTATTGCGATATTGTCGCGTGCTTAGAATTACGCCGAGACGATTTATGACTGCCTTTTGATACTGCAAATATTCGTCGAATAATGTTACCATACACATATGCAAAATGTACTACATGCACCAGAATCCATTTAGTAATATACATTAGGCCGTAAAATTTATATTATCCATTTATCAATATTCATGTCGTAACAATTTCAAAACGAAAATATATTCGCGCGTAGTAAATTGTGTAACATTGACCCCTTGACCCCTCTTCATTTTGAAATTGTGTCACTGTTGTTATAGTGTCTGATAAATCAGTATACGTTTGCGTCTCAATTCAACTACGTGAATCGTGACGATATTTTGATTTAGACTTGATTGTCATATAGGTTCAGATTTTTAAACACTTAATTATAAGAATTGAACCGTGGATTACATTTGGCCTGTAAGCAAGTCGTA
>JARJEB010023571.1:0-19930 GCA_030264535.1 Liometoxenus newtonarum
TAGCGAGTTGGACGTTTTGGCCTACGAGTAAAGGTGTCTTCTTTACCAACCGATTTTGTTTCTTTTTACTCCAGGTTCATTCAGGAGGAATAGCTGCCCAGATACCAAGTTTCAGTCCGATACGATGCTTGGTTTTCCCGCAATTTTGTACACATACCAGACACACACACACACAGCCAGACACACACACACACACACACACATCAGCCCAAAAAGCCGATTTTTGAAGTGGGGTCAACGGATCTCCACGAATCAAGGAAAAATAAGACTTTAAGTTTTTTCTTGATCACCTTACTTTCCTATACCTACATACCTTCGGTATGTGGCCGGAAAGTAAAAAATTGTGCGAAATTTGAAATTCGCGCCAAAGTGACGTCATTTTGGGATTACCTCATTTATCCGAATGCTCATTTGGCGAATGCCGCAATGACTCGCAGCACTTCGTGTAAAATCGAGCTCAATGAGCATTCGAATTAGTACAAAGTGCTATCAGATGTTATATTTAAAAAAAAAGAAGTAAATATGTTAAAATACGGGTCAATTATTTTCCTACACGATTCTGTTCTGTACTCAATAATATTACAACTATTTCGAAGTCCGGCCACAAAGCTGAACAACAATAAGGAACACAAACTCGCAATTTACAACAAAACAAAACTAAAAACAATAAAACAAGTAAACGGGAAAACGAGAAAACAAGAAACACCCGTTAATGAAACGACTCCATTATGTACATTTTATGGTTGCAAAAGTTTTCCTATATATACTCCTCCAATGTGGGTTTCCATTTTCTTTACTCGTTTTACTTATTCCTTATTCCTTCCACTATTTCTTGAAGAAGTTTGTTGGTAGAGACTGCGCCATACCAGAGGGCCACGCGTCAGGGACCACTATCTTCACAAGCGTGTCAAAACAATGTTAGCGAGCGACTGGCCTGCCCTTGTCTGGCCTCAGGTGTGCCGTTAGTAAGTGAAGCTTGAGGATATTCACGCTGACATTATCCTATTGACTAAACAACCACTTACAGGATGTTCAAAGAAACACTTAAATTTATTTAAAATTATTTTCAAAAAATTTATAGTTTGAACATTCTGTGTAATGGGAAACGAGTATATGATACATATGGAGAAATGTATCCTAAGTAAACGCTGTTTAAATTTATAATTGTAATTTCTACTTTGTAGGTACAGTTCTGAGGTTGTGACAAATAATAGGAAAAGGAAACTATAGGTTTGTTCCAACAAAGTAGCAAATTAGTTCGGAACTGTCCGACGCGTGAGCAGTTTAAAAAAAACGTTGCTTTTTGTAAAACTGCTCATGCGTCGTACAGTGCATTGTTGGAACAAACCTATAGTCTCGTGAAATTGTTGGTTTCTTTACAGTATAAGTCTTTAAGAGAAAGAGAGATTTACCACATGGAAACATTCATTAAAATGCACATTTAGATTCATTACAAAATCTTAATTTTCTCGCAGGCTTCTTGAAATGCTTTCTATTTTCGTCACCTCCACCTGGCGTGATGGTGATGGTGATGCATACTTCCTAGTAATGATAAGGAAAACTTTCGCCACATTAAGGTGCACAAGGTGGGAGTTCATTAAACATCCCCAAACCCGAGCAAAATGGCAATAAAAGCGTTTATTTAGTCAGTTAGCGTTGAACGCACGGCACCTAAGCAAATTGTCTTCACGACTCAACGACCTGTACTATACCTACCTACACGACGAAAAGTCCAAATTGAAATAATATTTCTTAATTATTAATAATCCTCGAGGGTGTCGTACATTCACCGCTACAAGCACCACGATGGCAATTTCCAACCTCAAGCCACGTGCTTCGAATATTTCAATATTAGGCATACGTTTCTGGAAAATATCTAAACATTTTTATATATACAGGGTGTTGAAATATAAATATCGACAATTAGAGATAAAATAATAAATTTTTTTTTGCATTTTTCTCGAATATTTTTACAGTCACACAATATTGACCGTTATCCAGGGGATGATACTTTGTAAGCATCAGAGTGATACACTTATCCAGCAACGATCAACGATGAAAACTGAAAACACGTAAAGGTCGAGAAAGGTGGTGAGGTAAATTGAAAAGGGGCACACTACCAAATAATAAAATAAACCATACCACCCTTCTTATAGCCGTTTCCGTGTAGCCGTTTTCATAAAGTAACGTTTCAGATAAAACGATTCGAGCCCATCCACTTTGCATGCTTATTAAGATTTACTCGCCATCGCCACACGCCGCTATTTGAACCTATGTTACGAGTATAAATAACATACATTTAGGCTTGTAAGGGTACAAGATACAAGATTCAAGAAAGCAAAGCAAAAGAACCAAAAACATGTAAAAATACGAAACAGAAACAATAAGGCAAATATTTCATCCTTTGGGGTGGTAATATCTTACAGGTTATGCTAAACATTAGCAGATACAAAATATTTACCCCTCAATCTTCCTTTCTGATTCATTGGCCTTAGTTCTTTGTTTAAATTAAAATTACAAATTCCGAGGAAAACCTGAATTTTGTTTTCGCCTTAAAAAGGACTTTTCGAAGGATAAATGTGTCATTACAAAGAAAATTGTAGATATTTTCAATAAAATTCAAAATAACTATGAACCTGGAACGAGAACGTGGATGGAACCAATTAGAAATTATTCCATGTGTTGCCATTGCCAATAATGAAAATTTATAAGCATAGCCATAATATGGAGTTGAGAAAAGGTGAAAACGAAGAAGAAGAAGGAAAATAAAAATAATAATATCAATATCAATAATAACTTTATTACGCCGAAGAAGCATTGTGGAGTTAATAATGTAGGCGTTATCGAAAGTTTCCCATTTTTCCACTTTTCCTTTATCCTTCATCCTTAAATTCTCTCTACATTTAGATAAGTTTTCTGCTTTTATTTCTTTCGTAAGAAAAACAGGTTGAAATGAAATATGTTTTTATTATTGAAAAAATATATGAATGAATGCATACAAGAAATAAAAATATGACAGAAAGGAAACGAAAAAGTGAGGAAATAACGTAAGGAAATAAAAAGATGAGAAAGCTAAGGTGCTTTTATAGTAATTAAGTTGCCGCCTGATTAAATTCGGTTTAATTGCTCTCTCATTCCTCCTGGGAAAGTTGAACTGAGAACTATTACTTACGAACTAACGCATATTAAGACTTACTAGGGTTTTTACCTACTGGGCGACTAAAAAATTATCAAAAATAATTTACTTGGAAAAAAATTAAATTCTTTGATATAAGAACATTTTTTCCTATAGACTTAATGAAATGATAATAAATAAATATTTTGAACTATAAATTGACGTCAGTTTCTTGAAACATCCAGTATTTACTACTCACATGTCCTATTCTGCATGTGAACCTTCTCATTTCAAATTCATGCAAGTAATGTAAAGTGACATAGCGGTGTGTTAATTGGATGTCATTACAAAACCATTTCCTTCTCTTGTCTTTAGCCCAGGCCCTTTCCAGTTCCACTCATTTTCATTTATGAGCAGATTTGTCTCTCCAATTTGCTCATATGTTTCTATTTAAATTTAATATATGTTTCCCATTTCTCATTTCGAATGTGATTTTCGATTATTTATATTGGGTTCGCCGAACACACTCAGTAAGTGCTCCTCACACAAATGCGCGCCAAATTTGAATTGATTGTTGCCATTGGTAAGACTGATGTGCGCAGCACGTGTGTCACGCATTTGTGAAGAAGATCAATGTTAAGTTTGAAGTTTATGCTTAAATTTTGATTATGAACGTCTTCATTTCATATTTTTGTATTCTCGAGAGTGTTTTTAATGCTTAACGTGTGAAAACTTACTGTATGTGTTCGGCGAACGCAGTTTAGCTCTGGCTGCCATCAACTATGGATTGTCGCTATTGGTAAGACTGCTGTACGCAGCTCGTAAGTCGCCCATTTGTCAAACAGGTCAATGTCAAGTTTGAATTTTATTCTTAAATTTTGATTATGAACGTCTTCATTTCATATTTTTGAATTCTCGAGCGTGTTTTTAATGTTTAACGTGTGAAAACTTACTGTATATGTTCGGCGAACGCAGTTTAGAGTTTTTGGCTGCCATCAACTGAACTCAACAATTTTGTTTCATGATTATTTGCATTGATTGTTGATATTGGTAAGACTGCTGTGCGCAGCTCGTGTGTCACGCATTTGTTAAAAAGATCAATGTCAAGTTTGATGTTTATGCTTAAATTTTGATTATGAACGTCTTCAGTTCATATTTTTGAATTCTCGAGCGTGTTTTTAATGTTTAACGTGTGAAAACTTACTGTATATGTTCGGCGAACGCAGTTTAGCTATTTTGGCTGCAATCAACTAAACTCAACAATTTTTGTTTCATGATTATTTGCAATCGCAACTTCAATTTTGAACATTTTAAGTCATCCCATTTTCTATATCAATTTTTATCTTTGTTTTTATTTTCATTTTCGTTTTAATTTTATTTTTGTACGTTTAGTCGTTTAGTGTAACGGTTAGTGCAATATGTGAACTAATAGTTCGGTAGCCAATAAGTGCGGTTCCGGATGTGTTCGAACTGTATTACAAATTAGCTAATAATTGGAAAATATCTGACAATTTAGCCAACCTCAACCAATATACACAATTACCCCAATGGCAACCAGTTTCGTTCCTATTTGTTTCGTTTCGTTGCTGTTGTTTTCCACATGTATAGCGCGCGGAGCAAACTAAAGAGAGTGAACCAACACCACTATAACTGAACAGGAGTCAATTCTAAATATTCCCTCTCTCTCTACATATGTCTATAAAGTCTAAATATTTGTAAATATAAATATACAACATAATACAATAATAAAGCCAATAAATAGGAATCGAGAGTAATCATTAGTGCAAACATTGTGAAAAGAGCATGAAAAAAATTAGGGGAAAATAAAATACCCATGTTTAATTAAATTATATTATTTAAGTGCCCAAAAAAAAAGACGCATGCAAGCAAAGAGAAAAAAAAACTGTAAATGAAAACCAGTGCGAGAACAAAGTAAAAAATTAATTTATAATTGCAACAACTTTCAAAGTAAAATGTTGGAAGATTGAGTTTTCTGTAATTGACGTTTAGGTTGAAATATTCTTCATTCCTGTTTTTTCCATTAAAATTCCCCCATTGTTTTCTCAGTACCTTATACTAAACGAATCTGTAATGTGTAGATTTAGAGTTATTATACAACTTCAAAAGTATGCTGGACTGGAGGAATTTCACTCTTTATTCTGCTTCTAGATTCTATCTAGCTAGACGTAGTAATATGGAAATATCACGAGTAAAGTGCATTCGAGTAAAAAACATATTTCATAAAAATATTTTACGACTCCTGCATACCTCTCTGCAGCTCTGCTAACATTGCGGCAAAAAACAAAAGTATTAATTAATTAACTTTTTTCAATTCTCTAGGTCTCGAACTATTCGTTGCTTGGTGTATGTATGTATAGCGAGATCATTTTATTTTGTAAAGATTTGTTGAAAATCCCTGTAGGTACATGACAACACCGTAGACGGCAACCCTGCAAAACAATAATCTCGAGGCAGCGGATGTCAAGGTCAAGTCAAAAAGAAGACAAGTAACAGAAATATGCGGGAAATCACGTGGTGTAATAGATTTAAAGTTATAACAAGACAAAAGAGTTAAACACGAGCGAGATCAATTGCTAAGCAATAATTAACGAACAGTTGAACAAATTAACAATACCAACTTGTTTTAATATAGTGAATTTGTTTGTGTTGTTTTGTGGTTTTCGTCATTCTTGGTCGCTAATTTCATAAAAGTAGGTTATAGTAGGCCGTGAAGTGCGAAACGTACGTCGAATGAAGGAAGGTTCACACACTGTGAGATGAATAAATTCAAATGATCTCATGTTACATGAAACGAAACACTCGAAACATTCCGCGCTGTCCTGTCCATATAACCAAACAATATGTTAACGTTAATGTTAATATTAACATTAGGTGAAGCATCAGGTAAAAACAGAACAGAAATGCAAACGCGCATTCTGCACCGCAGTATATAGAAATACTTATGGAAAAAGTAGAAATAGAACTGGGGCTAGAATTTTGCATCAGCACATCAACTTCGTTGCCATACCTGCACCAAGTCAGCCTCAACCATGAAAAAATGTAATACGACTTGTACAGTAATAACTAATGTGGATTTTTCAGGGACGATTGTATATTTTTATAGTACTCACTCAGTAGTGCTGGAGAAGGATGGAATTGCTGCAAGAAGCGGATGAGAAATGAAATTACTATTTGTAATAGCGTTTTCTGTATCAACTCTTCAGACTTTAAAAATACAACCACTTTCCTAATGCTTCAATGTTTGCCTTGCTTCATATATGTTCGTGAGTATCATTATGGTTATGCAGCAACGCAGAATAAAAAAAACCATGTGAAAGAGATAAAATACACTAAAACTCGTAAAATGCCAAAAGTATATATAGGTACATATAGAGGCATAAAAAACGCTAAAAGCCGAACACACATATTCAGTTTTCTATTTTTTTCACCTTTTGCTTTTATTTGGGCTGCCGTGCTATGCAGTTTTATTTAAAAAAAAAACAATAAATGTCTTAATAACATATCTTTTTTTGGAACCGAAATTTTTGAAACAATTTAGGTAATCGTTTTTGAACAGCAACAAAGTAATAAATAAATGTAAAGCTTATATAACTTGAACCCTTGGCTCAACGGAAACGTGAATATTTATTACTTGTTTCGATAAAAAAAATTGCAATTTCCGTATTATTTTAAGTTTGAAAATATGTCTATAGCCCTTTGCTAAAGGCTGTTTCACATTGTCACGTTTTCGTCATTTTTCCATTCCTGAAGCTGAACAAAATCTGGTTCAGGTTGTTCAAGGTCATATTTTTCCATTCAAGTACGAATTTGCATTGCCAAAACTACAGACAAAAGCACTAGAAACTCAAGGTGGGTGGGCATCAATTGGCTGGGCTTCGTTTCGGAGTTAGTTACTGTAACCACAGAATAGATACTAACAGAAGGGTCACTTCGTGTATTTTACCTTGAATTTCGATAGGCAGTATTTGGTGACCTTCGGCATGTCAGCCATGTTGTGTGAGTATTGGAATTAGCGCGTAATTTGAATCTGCTATTTGCATTGTTAGATAAATTCAAATTTCCCGCAAATTCCAATACTCATACAACATGGCTGACGCGCCGAAGGTCACCAAACGAGACTTGCCGAACGATTCAAAGTGAACATTCTGTTAGTATTTATTCTGTGCTGTAACCTAGTTACTTCGATATTTGGTTGGCATTAATTGATGTTTTAAACCAAAAAATATATAGAAACATGCCCTTGAACAGCATCTTGTTCAGTTTCAGGAATAAAAAAGTGAGAATGCGTATCCAAAATTGGACTTAGTATAACTATCTTTCCTGTTTTTATTTCTTGGAACACTTTGTACGCTTCTAAGTACTCAGTGTACTATAGCAGTTACAAAGTACTCTTGTTTTGACAGGATTTGCTTGGTTCTACAGAACGATATACGCTGCCGTTCACAGGCATTAATCCTCAATTCCTCTAATTCCTGTAGATGGCTGAGAGCGCATTAAAGGATTATTCCATTAGTCAAATCTGGAAATAATCAGCTATCCCGCAGTACAGCCGAAAACAAAACACGGCCACAAATAGGTACCTACATTCATATATTGCACACATGGACACATGGATCATATAGTCCTGAATAGGATTCTACTTGTACCTGCTTTAAAATATTCCATATTCCATGCTAGAACGCACAAGATAATGAAACAATTTCATGGCTATATATGGACGCCTACGAACGCTGAGTTTCATTCACCAAGCGCAGCAAATTACACAAAACACAAAACGTTTTGATGGTCGAAGCGAGAATCGAATTATTTTGTCGATAAATGTTAGAATTAAAATTTTATTATAAGCATAGTGTTCCACATGTAAATAGTAAATGATAACAATAACAATAACAAGTACTGGAAAGGAAAGTAATGATGAATCATTGGGCAAACAACATGGGCGAGTCACATGTTTAAATAATATTGATGAATGTTCATTCGGTTATTGGGTACACTGTTCACCCATATTCGTATGTACCTACATGTAAAGCGTATCAAAATTGACTCCGTAAATAAATTATACATTTAAGTTATTATAATTTTTATTATATAAGTATATATATTTCTTTAAAAATCCTGGCGTATCTATATATATAAAAGAGACTGGTGTGCATTCATCACTCGAGAACGGATCGTTCGATTTTCGGCTTGATGGATTCGTATTGGCCCAAGGAAGGACACTATGGAGGAAAATCCCGGAAAATTGAAAAGCAGGGAAAATCAGGTCAGATGGCGCTACAAATCGGGACGAAATTCGCGGGAACAGTTAGTTTCACATAAAAACTTAATGAAATAACATTTACTTTCTATATTATTAAAATCAATTGGTTAAAGGATAATGAATATTTCCTCAAGAACTCAACAATTTTGAATATGTAAATTTCAAGATACATTCAGTTTGGGCTTTAAATAAACAATTGAATTCCATATTCTTTACTTAAGTATATGATGAAGAAAAAAAGTTAATATTTAAAACGTCAATCATATTTTGTTCGTCTGATGTTTGTACTGTTTTGCACTGCTGCGGAAAAATTGCTGACAAATTTTCGATCACGCATTTTTCCGCATCCACAATCAAAATCCTTATTATACTCTGCCAACATTCCCTATTCAAATATTGCTTTACGTTCATGTCAAAAATATATTTGTACGCAACTTTTTGTATCAGTTCTTGAAGTGAACAGTGAACAGCGAAATACTTTATTCTTTATTTTTTTGGTTATTTCTTTTATATTTATGTATATTTTCATTATTACATTCTGCCTTTCAGATGATATTGCTGAACAATTTGAACAAATTTGAAGGAAAACTCGTTCGTTGTGTATGAGAGTGAATGACGTCGAATCAATAAACTCGTCAAATAAAGTACATGTCAGTTTGTAATGAAAATGTGTGCAAATGCGAAACTCAAATCCAAAGTGTGACTCAATGCTTCAACTTGAAATAATCTAATCTAATGGAAAATATGTCACTTTGACGTTTTTTTCATTCTTTACAAATCTTTTACCCTATAATATTTTCAATCGTCAGTGAGTCACCACAAGACAGAAAACGCAGGAGTGACGCGAATATATTATTTTTTTAATGAACATATTTTATACATGTTTATTAAATTTATTATTCATAGCGAGTTTACATTTTTTGTATGAAGACCTTACAAAATCTACGAATAATTGTAAGCTCACTGGGTAAATTTTCTTGCATTAATTTACAATTGTATTTATGAATTTTAGTTGATATTTTTCATACTCAACGCATTGATTAACAACAGCAGTATAAAGAATAATTGCAAGCACGTGCGTGATACAAGATTCGAAAACGAAGTCCGTTTGAGAAAGTTTCTGTGCAATGATTTTGAAAATCGAGCAACGAATCTATGCACCAAACAAACCGCAGCTGAATGGGAACATGTTCTTGATTTGACGAATAAAACGAAAACTGATGAATCTGTAAGATTATATTAATTAATTTCGATATAGTCAAAGAAATGGCTTTATGGCCAAGTAGGTATAGAGGTTGATAAGAAAATGCGGGAACATTTCCAAATTAAAGATTGCTTTTCCCTGGACTTCTCTGTTGTTGAATTTAATCAACGCTTGGGGAATGTTGCGACTAGTTTCGCCCATATAAAGGCATAATCAGGCATGGATCGCCACTAAATAAACACAAACAAAAACCAAAATTATATATGTCCGTACTCAAGATCAGTTCATCATCTCCACAATAGAATACAGAAAAGAAACTAAAATAGTAACTTGTGAACATGTGACCATTCTTAAAATCTGATGCATCAATAGAAAGATCTTCTTGACAAACTGAATCTAAAAAACAATAAACAAATTTTGGTGTTCTTCAAAATTGCCAAAATTATTCCCCCACAAACTTTGACTCTTTAAATGCTTTTATCCGTTAAGTCAGTCTTTATTGATGGGGTTAAGGTTATGTTATAGGAAAGAAACCCACAACGTACTTGGTTATTTAATACTTAAACTCATTTCCTTGACTTATTCCAATAATGTAATTAATTTGATTAATTATTTCAAAGATAAAGGCAAGTATTGATGTGGCCCTTTTTGACAAAGAAGTGTATCGCTGGTTCCTTAAAGACGTGGACATTTCACAGTTACAGAATCACGATCTTGCCCGACAAATTAAGAAAATGAGTAATATAGGCTACGCGGCATTGAAATCGGATTTGTTGGAAGAGCTCACGAAAATTTTAAACGAAATGCAGGAAATTTACAGTACAGCAAAAATATGTCCATACAAATCGCCGAAATGTAATGTTACCACGGAAGGAATTTCGCTAACACCCGGTATGTTTCAAGTGCATGCTCCTTTTCTAATAATAATAAAAATTAACTAGTAAACATTTGTAGATATTGAGGAAGTAATGGCAAATTCACCTGATTACGATGAACTTCTTTACACTTGGATAGCTTGGCATGATGCAACTGGAGGAAAAATGAAGCAACCCTTCGAATATTACGTTGTCCTCGCGAATGAAGCCGCAATTGCTAACAGTACTAGTTTAAGTCTTCTCTAACTTTATAATTAACTTTGCATTTTAGATTTTTCTGATAGAGGTGAAATGTGGCGCAATGAATTTGAAATTGATAATTTTGAGGAGTACGTGGATGGCCTCTGGAGGGAAGTGGAGCCTTTATACCTAGAACTTCATACCTACGTGAGACATTGCATCTTAGAAGTGTTTAGCAAAGAACTTGGGCAGGAAGATGACGGATATATACCTGCCCATTTGTTAGGAAATATGTGGGCCCAAACATGGATCAATATTAAAGGTATTGTCACCCCGTACCCCAATGAAAGTCACATAGATATTGGTCTCATTTTGGCAGCCAATAACGTAACAGTGCCGAAAATGTTTGAATTGGCAAACAATTTTTACAAATCGATGGGCTTGCACTCAATGGAAGATGCATACGATACGAAGAAAGGTGCAATCATTGAAAAGCCCAAAGGCAAAGAAATAATTTGTCATGCATCAGCTTGGGATTTCTGCAATGGAACAAATTTCAAAGTTAAAATGTGCGCTCATGTTTCGGTCGAGGACTTTATTACAATTCATCATGAACTTGGACATATTCAATATTACATGTTGTATAAGAACTTGCCGATTTTGTATAGGACCGGGGCGAATCCAAGTTTTCACGAAGCAATTGGTGATATGATTGCGTTGTCTGTAATGCATCCGAAGCATTTTCAAAAAATTGGCTTCATGGATAAACAACTTCAAATTAATAAACATCAACAAATCAACATGTTGATGGATGTAGCATTGGTAAAAGTTGCTTTCCTGCCGTATGGATATTTAATGGATAAATGGAGATGGGACATTTTTGCAGAAAAAATTGATCCGGATAAATGGAACGAACACTTTTGGTATTACAAGATGAAGTATCAACGGTTAAAACCACCCATTGTACGAACCAGTGATGATTTTGATCCTGGTGCCAAATTTCATGTTGGTGCTGATTCACAATACATATCGTGAGTAATAGTATATTATTATATAAACGATTATGATAACCATTACTCACGAAGATGATGTTTGAGCCTACGAGCCGATAGGCGTGTGGCGCAAATTCATCTGAGTGAGTATTTCTCAACGAAAGTGACAAGTGAACCAATATGGCCGGCGATCACATACAGTTTTGCCAGTATTTATCGGGTTGCTATGGTTGCTTCGAGATTTTAGATCATATAGATCAAATTCGTTTAATCTTGTTGAACTTTGATACGCGATCAATGTATTTAATTGCAGTAATATTTAAAATCCATTATTCACGATCGTTGAATAATGAAAAATCCACATTATTCACGGTAGTGAATAAAATGTACCATGAATCACTCAAAATATGCTAATAATGACCATATAATTAAATAGATGTAGAAAAATTTATTTTTCCTACGGCCACTATGAAATGGCTAGAAACTTGACAATTGCTCACAGCCGACCCAAATTCTAGCCACTATCAAACAAAACTAAAAATTAATGCGGAAAAGTCATAACTATGGTAACAAAACAAGAAACTGTGCGGGAAAGTTACGATAGTGACAAACTTGTCACTTTTCTAATCGAATATGCCATGACAATTGTAGAAATATTTTTATAAACATTTTAGTAATGTTCCGATGAAAAAATGTGGCCGATGGAAAAGTAGTGTATCTAACTCGATTGGAAAACAATCACTTTCACACCCGCGCTCGTGAGAAATTGACCAATTTCTATACATGTTAGGTAAACTACTATTTTCTAGTCAAAATATCACTTTCGTTTCAGTTATTTTCTGGCTCACATCCTTGAATTTCAAATCCACGAAGCTCTATGTAGCATGGAAAATTGCAATAATCATGGGGAACCTCCAGAATTGCATGAATGTGATCTGCATGGTAATCGAGAAGCAGGAAAAAGATTAAAGCACGCGTTGAAGCTGGGCGCGAGTAAACATTGGACGTTTATACTGAAAGAGTTGACTGGGAAAAATTATATTTCCACTAAAGCTATTTTGGAATATTTTGATCCACTGCATATGTTTCTGAAGCATGCGAATCGTGAGTTTCAAAACAAATACACGAAGAAGTGAACTGCTTGGTGAATATACAAAGAAAGTATAGGGAGAAAGAAAAACGAGACATTTCCCATTTATAATTAACTTGTATGCAAATAATTAGGATGTAATAATAATAATATATAGATTTCGATTGTTTGGTTATAATAGAACAGGCTAAAATGTTAAGATGGCGTTAAAAAAGTAGAGAGTTGAGTACGTTCTGAGCCAAATTCCCATGTAATTTTAAAGAGGCCCAAAATCGTGCTTTCAAGGTCATTCGTCGATAGATGGCGTTGGAAATCTGTCGACGAATTACCTTGAAAGCGCGATTTTAGGCCCCTATAAAATAAAACAAGGGAATTTTGGCATAGAAGCACTTAAATTCTCTACTTAAAAATATGCAGATTTCTGTTAATTTTAAAATACAGAATTCTACATTTTATATGTTTAAAGCGGCATCTTAACTATGCAATATGCACTAGTTTCTTACAATAGGTCGAAGGTGAGCATTATTAAGAGAAAAACGACTGTATTAAAGAAATTTAGCAGCGTCGGCGACACAATTACGTTCGCCCATATATCAGCTGTCGTCGGCGTATAATAAAAGTAGACATGCAATTTTCCAACACTATAAACTTGTGCTTAAACCCAGAACACCGTCTTTTAAGTCGGTGTTGGTTGCAGTTCACCTTCCTTTATGCGAGATAATATACCTCGACGACTACGGCCACCTCAAGGCTACAAATTACTAATATTGAAAACGTCAAATTGAACAATATTACAAACCGTTAGTCGTTGTCGTTGTCTGCAAGGACCCCAACGTAAGAAATGAAAGTAATGAAGGTAACGGAGCCAAACTGTAGTTCAGCATTGAGGCGGTGTAAATGAAAATTGCCCAACTAAGCAGCAGATGGTGGGCGAGGAGCGAGAAAAAACTAATTTACAATCCAGGAAGTACGCCATTACGCAGGTGACACCGGTACATGGAAACTATTAGTCCAGGGACCTTCGATCATTTATAAGACCCTTTTCTATTTCCCAAAAGATTCTTTATTTTTCTTCGTAACCAAGCACCAATGTTCAAAACTTTTCAACTTTTTGGAACTTCTTAATAGTTATAACACTTACGATAGTTTCGAATAAAGTTGAACGAAAAGTCACGTACAGCGAAAATTTACGAAAAAATTCTCTTCAACTTTGTCTGCCTTTAACTTCTACACCTTTTAGGAGAGACGATTGAGTTTTAAGATAGTTCTAGAGAATTTATAATTGGGAATTGATAAAATTATTATATTATAATTAAGATGGCGCTTATAAAATATGCAGATTTCTGTAATTTTTAAATACAGAAATCTACATATTTAAAACGCCATCTAAATTATGCAATATACACTAATTTCTTGCAAGTTTACGATGAAACTGGTTTTGTTCAATAATAACGTAAAAAAATTTGCCTCTTTGCATTTTTATCAACAAGCAAGAAAATTCATTTAGGTGTTTGAAAGCTTTTACTTTTAGTGACGTAATTCGGTGCAAAGTGCATTAATGCCAAGCGTAAGATTGTAATAGGTTTAAGAGGACTCATGGGGGTTGGGAGTTGCTAATTTCGCATTAATATTAAGGTCGAAAGGGTCTTCCTCGTTCTGGTCGTCCTTATTGAAGCTATATGATGTGGAGTGAAGTTAGTTTGTTGGGCGTTTCGTCGTTTCGTGCAAAACATATAATGAGTAAATGACAGGCAGGTGTCGAGATTCACTGTTCAGTTTTAGCATCAGCAAACAGCAAATATTATTTCCTCTTTTCATGATAATAATTAAAGCAGGGTGTTTCGAGGTTCGACGAAAAGGTAATTATAAATTAACCCCTTGACAGACAGCATGACAAAGTTCAAAGTTCAACATATTTTAGATTCACATGAAATAAAATTATATTAAAAAAAAAAATTAAGTCATGTCGTTAAACATGAAACGACAAAACATAAAGAGTTTTGAATGAAGAATGGTTTAAAGGTAATTTAGGAAATTTCGGTTATTCATTTTTTATGTTAACGAGAAGTCGAAATTTTTCATTTTAAAGACCAAACGGTGTAAAAATAAAGTCAAGTCAATTAAGTTAGACCCCAAAATGAGTTTTTAAGAGTAGGGCCTTCTCCCTGATACTTATACAAAATATTTCATTAAAAAGGAAAAACATAAAAAAATCTAGATTGGAAGATTTGAAAAAATTATGTTTCATTGTTGTTTCAAAAATAGTAAATTTTGCTTGATGATATAATAAATTAAAAGATACCTTTACTAATTTATAATTTCGCTGCCAGCCTTTGACTTTTTCATCGAAAATGGTTCAGACAACGATAGAGGAAAAGATTATAGTTAGCAACAATGCAAAGCCTGTTAGACAGCAAGTCATAATAATATTTCACACAACGCTCACATAATTAGAAAGATGAAAGGAACCATGTTTTACAAGGAAAATTGATTTCTTGTTCAAGCACGGCTAGCTTCCTCAACAAATTCATGATGCAGAAAAGACAAGAAGCCAAGCGTGCAGCTAAGCCATCATATTGTTTTTTTTTCTCTCTCCTAAAAGTACCATTTTCATATAGATTATTTGCATTAATGTCCTGTCCCAGCCAGATCCCAGTTACTTTAATTGTTAAAGTTTCTAAGTTCTTATATTGGTTTTCGTCGAGTCAAAGAAAAAGGAAATTTTACCGGATAAGAAGAAAGTTACAGAAAAGAAATTTCGTGTGGTTTAATTTTGCCAGAAAAATTAGTATCTATTTGTTTGTAAATATTTGGGAAAATGTACGAGCAATATTGCCTTAGGAACTTCTAACGACTTTGATAGATTTGAAATTGTTAAGATTCCTCCTGCGAATACGAAGCGAAGGACTTGAACGGAAGCAGGAGCACCGATGCTACAAAGCAAAGAAGATGAAGGAACGGAAGCAGAGGGAGCATCAACATCAAGGGATGATTTGTATAGTAACCCAATAATTGATATTGCTTCTACACAAATTGCCCAGAATCATGGAGTCGAATCGTGGCAAATCATTCATTATGACCCAGAAAAGTTATAAACGCGACATATATATTCATATAGAGTGAAAATAGTCCTAAATCGAAACTTTATGACAACAAAAAAATATGAAGTTTATTAAGTAATTTGGAAATTTGCAAATTAGAAAAATTAAAAAGTTAGGTATACGCATGGCGTTGAAAAGAATAACGAGGAAAAGATTGAACCAAAAGGGGTGAGAAACACATAATCGGAGTTTTTTATGTAAGCACATAAAAACTCTAGTTTTCGCCCTCTTGCCCCATTCGCGTATAGTCCTCCAGTTCTCATTAAACTCGAACCGAAACGAAATGGAATGAATACCAGGAAGAAAATCACGGCTTTCGTTAGGTATACACATAGAAACTTGGGGTATAGGGTCATGCCTTCGGGATATACCGCGGGAAATGAGTTCTTAATAAGACTTAATGAAAAAACTAAGCAGGAGTTAAAAGCACATAACAGTGAATAAAAATTAGCGTCGTAACTTTATTCGTTTGCCCATGCAGAGAAAGTTAACTCACAGGCTAATATTACTACATTTACGAAGGCAATCTGTTTGGTCAGGAATTAAATTAACAAGTTAGTTAAAGTTTTTAAAGAATTGATGCCTTGATTTGACGGCAAGTCAATTCAAATGAAAGTTTGAATTGGCCGTTATAGGTTTGTGTTGTGCCCTAGAATACATTTCCAAATAATAGATGGCGAAATGATTAGAATTTATTGGAAATAAAAATACTCGTATCTCGAGAAATCCAGGACTTCTGCGACTTCTGGCCATTGAAGACAGTACTATAATAAGCGATGGTGTCGGCCTCTGGTGCTGCCAAAATTTGTATGGTGACGGCCAAAGACATTGTAAGGATAGACATAGCATTGGCAGGTTCGTTAATGTTCAGCCAGGACGGAAAGAGATTATTCTCCCTTGGTGCTGACTATCAAGCGGCGAAACGTGAAACTAAAAAAACCAAGCACGACCTTGCCACGCCGAAGCAAGTTTCTATTTTTGCACTTTGCCATCAGCACCAGCACAGCTGTTTTCTCTGTCTCTCCCAAAGGAGAGACCCTCCCTCTGTCTGTCTGTTACGTGATCTGGAGTTATACTCACAATATCAACCATTTATATTTTCAAAATTCAGCGGCATCTACATTCATAATTTATAATTTTCCTGTTTTTGTTTAATGCAACGTTTCATTGTGTTTAGTTTGGTCTGTTTCAATAAACTTCGGTTTGATTCGCTGAATGGTTGATACTCGACTTCAAAATTTGTGGAATTTAATTATCGTAGTTCGCAATTTTCCAAATAAAATGTTAATCACTTTAAATCGCTTTTCGTACACATCCGATTGGCAAACGTTGGAAGGGCATCCAATGACTAAATTGTGAATGGAATGGAATAACATCGTGCGTGATAGTCACATGTTTCAAATATGCATTAGCAACGTGTTTTAATTAGTCGTTAAATATTCGGATAGTGCGGGTAGTAGTACACTTAGGGATTTGATTATTATGTTTATGTTTTTCTATTTAACCATGTACTACCTACAATTCGAATATTAGAGTTTATTCTAGATTCTAGAAAATTTCCACCTACCAAATGTTTTGAGTTTAAAAATGACAAGGGACTCGAACCCCTAAGGTATAGTGTTGTCCGTTGCGGGTTCGAGTCCAGTTGAGAGGTTTAACTTTTCTTATAAGAAGAACGATGGTGTAAAAGAAAAACAACAAATCATTTTTATTTAGGTTTATGATTATTGATTCTAATTAAACCCATTTAAAATATTTGTGACTTTCATGGGACACTAAGTATATAAATATTTGTAATGAGTTTATGCACGTTTGTTGCAAATTGTTTCGACGAGTTGTTTCGTGCATGTTTGTAGTGCTAATAGTGGCGTGAAGTTGATGGTAATTCTATATATATATGGTAGGAAATTTTCCTATTTTTGTATCTAAATTATACCATTTTACAATCGCCAATATACCCGATAGTCACACAATAAATATTATAGAGGGGCACCGCAAAATTATTATATACAGAGCGTTTATTTTACCGTCGCACATAGCATGTAGTGTATACCATGGTCGTATAGCAAAAAAATCACGAGTCACTGGCGTTGCAGTGTTGCACGATCAAAGTAATTAATTTTTATGATCTTGTCGTTATTGTCAATTGACAATTTTGTTCCTTGTCATATCGTTAACTTCTTTTTCAAGGGTTAAAATTCTTTCAAAGAACTCACACTACTCTAATCTTGATACAAAACGGTTTACAATTATCAAAATAGCACTGACTTTTCATCGTGGTGTGTCGTTGTCCGTCCCACATCCCCACTCTCTCCTCGTTCGTCGGTGTGTCTTTAGCAATACAAATCCCCACTGCCATGAGTTTGACCTCACACTGCTCGAATCTTGATTCAAAACGGTGTACAATATTTATCAAAATAGCACTGACTTTTCATCGTGGTGTGTCGTCTTCCCGTCCCACATCCCCACATCCCGACTGCCATGAGTTTGACTCCTCCGTCGGTAAAATAATAGCACGGTATACTCTGTAAGCGAAACAATTTTCATTGTTTATGTAACATCCATTATATTTATTATATTTTCATTTTGATTTCGATATAATTCATTTTCATTCGAATCAGATTTTCCGATGTCCCCAACTTTGCCGCTATAAATAAATTGGTATGCGCGCTTTTGCTTTATTTTATTTCATTTTATACGTACCGTACGTATCCATACAACCATTGCATCAAATCACACCCCCTCATTCAAAGCATACCATGGTATTTTCGTCTATGCAATGCCATCATTTCGTCATACTGAATGCCTGCCTGCCTTTCCAACCTTCATCCACCAGTCGTTTCAGCCAACGTGCAAAATGACAAATTGCATTTACTTTTTGTGTTACTCGACGGTATTCCGGTATTCGCTTGGTAAAGTTACGGAATCGTATCGTACGCAATGTGCATTCGTAATTTCATTTTTCCAACGTTCCTCAATGTTCAAAGTTTAATGTTGTCAATAGATGAATTGAATATTGGGGAACAGGGGAAGGAAGTTATTGAAATTGTATTGTACCTTTACGGTGAACTTCAATTTGTTGATAAAGTTGTTAAAGTAATCTTAAAAATTCAATCACGATTTATATATTTTTGCGCTATAATTTTTTACATTTTTTGCACTTTTTTTATATTAATTTATAAGTTTTAATGTTTAACAAATCCTATGTTTTTATTGACATATAAAAACATCAGTTGAGTATCTTTTTATCGCTATTTTATAAATGAAATAATTAAAATTCATCTATCATCCATTTACTTAAGGATACAATCATTTGCGTGTTTTATTGTCTCGTATAGTGAAGCTTTAATTAATAATACAACAACTATAATAATAAATTTCAATGACTAACATCCATAAGCATAACGAAACAACAAAAAGCTTTTGTATCCATCGTTATTATTAAGGATAAAGGATAGTACTTCAACTATTTGGTCGAATGTAATCCATAACTAACTATAAACACGACGTTTCTATGGTTATTAAATACACCTTTAGTCCTTTATCATCCCATACATTCCGAATAGCACTTCCTGTATCCATCCATACATCCATTATAGCGTAGATATTTAAACACAATTTTACTGGATGTATCAAGAACAAAATTTTATGATTAAATTAATTTAGTTTAATATAAGAAAGAATAGGAAACGAAAGTATATGAAAAAAAAAGATATTTAAATATAGAGTTTTTTTCGGGCAACAATTGATTCCTGATCAACTCGAATCATCCTTTTCGTCCTTTGCTGGAGATTGGTTATATGCGTAGTGATAAATGCGTAATACAAATTATATAGAATTATTAACACCGTTATTAATTATTCTGTATCACACTCAGCACACGATTTACTCGAAAGTGGTTAATTATATTTCTTTTTGGCAGGCACGTAGCCAGGAATTTTGTTCGGACGAGGCTGAGGTGAAAAAAATTTAACAACGTCACACTTTTTCTTTCAGGTACATTCTGTTTTTCAGAATTTTAGGGCATTTCGGGGGGGGGGGGGGGGGGGTTTCGCCCCTAAGCCCCCCCCCTGGCCCCGTCCCGCTTTGGGG
>JARJEB010023593.1:0-11498 GCA_030264535.1 Liometoxenus newtonarum
TGAATAATATACTATAAAACAAAACAAACATAGATTCAATAATTAAATATGAACTGATAGTACCCTAAAAAAATAAGTAATAGTATGATAGAAGTTTAAGAGTAGTAAATGTATATGCATGGCGATAATCAGTTTGCTTTCGTAAGTTTGGCTAATAATAGCAATAGTAGAGTATAAGCTTGCAGCTGCAAGACTTCGTTGACGTCTAAATAGTTTAAAGTCTAATCATTTTATGTAAAATACATATTTATATTGCAATTGCACCTGTAGCAGTATTATGTAGGTATGAATGTACGAATATGAGGTTAATTTGTTCATTAGCAAGTGCGCTGTAAGCATATCATCATCATCATCATCAATATATTATTGTTCCATTTTTATATCGTAATGTTTCATTACTTTGTGGCATCATTGATCATTGCGTTTCATTATTGGCATCATATTTTATATAATACACAATTAAATACCAATTCAGTGGTCGTTTTTCATGAAAAGCCTATTTACAAATCACATAATTATATCAATATAACATCATACTTTCAACGCCAACACCCGTACGCATTTAACAGATCATCAATTAGAATTAATTTGATGAGTATTTGCAAAATTCATTTCTGGATTTTGCTCTACCTTATATAAATCATAATGTAATCAATCATATTCTACTTGATTTTCCGCAATATGCAGCACAGTGATCGAGCTTCCTTCCTGCGAAGATTTATTGAATTATTTTGCGCCACACGATTATATTACACGTTTTCTTTGCTCTACGAATTAAATTACCTACAACAACTTTTAATTATTATGCAATAGTAGTAATTAATAATCATTATAGTATGTTTTGTTAAATAATATATGTATAAATGCATTGCGAGTATTTTTATCTCGTGTATTATGCTTCTTCAGTTTTGGCTTCGCTTGATCAAAATTGAATTTTTAATACTTCCATGTCAGTCTCCGTAGTTTCTCGTTTATTCTTTGGGAGACTTTGTCAAAGTCTTAATGACACTCTTTAAAAGAGACTCGTCAATATATCATATAATTTCGTTACCAACGGCTGGGGAAAGTCAAAGAAATAATAGGAAATATTTAGTCGTACTAGTAGGTGTTTACGGGTTTTTGGATGTATAAATGAAAAAAGATTATATTACCTGATTTGTTCATCATCATTTTGTTTTTGTTTTATGTGCTACTGTTTATACGTACGATTTGAACCAGCCGTCGTCTAATCCTCACGTTTGTAACGCCGTCGATATCTCGTGATGTATAGCAGCCAATTCTTGGACGCGATTAGCCAACTGCTGATTAAGAGTCAGCAATACCTGACGTTGGGATTCATGCGTCCCCAACGCGACATCGAGTTCGCTCTGGCTTAGCTTTGCCGTCGCTAGCAGTTCCTGGTTCTCTTTCTGCAATGCCTGCACGTCCGCGTTCTTATTCAACGATGCCAGTTGCTTAATTTCGGACTGCTTATTATCCACTTCCGTCTCTAATTGTTCAACGCGTATACGTAGCGATTGAATCTCCTTGCGCAATTCATCCGCTATATCTCCACCACCTAAAATAGTCACGATTGATGGTCGTTCGTTTTATTCGGTTATCATGTGTAATAAATAACATTTCGTCACGGTCAATTTAAGCTCAATATGTTACCTTTACTATTTTCCAAGTCATTTTGATACTTTGCTTTCATTCGCATGTTCTCTTCTTTGTAAGTATGTAACTGACGTTTCCATTCTTCCACGTTTGCTGTACTTTCTTGCAGGGCGCTCGTCAATCGGGCATTGTTGTTCTTTAAGGTTGCCAATTCAATTTCCCATTTTTTAGCGTTGGCAGAGCTACATAAGAATTCATAGTGTTTAAAATAAGAAAACATAATCAAGTTGCACATAATCTTTTGTGTTTGCCAATACTGTGCATCACCTTTCATCATAACCATAACAGCATAAAAAGATATCATTTGATCAAAAACCTAACAGTATTCAGTACTCTTTCTTCCTTGATAAATGTGCAAAATATCTATTGTTCCAATTTTGTTTGTTATGAATGGGAATTTTAATCCCTTAACATAAACGCTTGACATACGAAGTTCGCCATCTCAACTCTTATGGAATATTTCCTATTCCTAGCCAATGATGGATGACTCAGATTGCAGTTATTTCTTGACTTTTGCCATGCGTCCTCGTTAAATATTATAGCTTATGTCATTACGCATGATCCGAGAGTCTTATATTTAAATCTAATACGTTAAAATCTTATATTATGTCAATCATAAACCGTCCTTTAATGTTCAAGCAAATTACACATAATAATTGGAAGAAGCACTATGGAGAGTGGAAGTTGCGTTAGCAAACATACAAATAGAATAAAGATTAATTTACATTAAATGTATGTTATTATCTAACGACGAGTACAAATTAAATCATTATACTGAAACGATCATACTTCGAACTAAGTTATTATTCTGTTTACACTTTCATGATTCTCAAAAGTGTAAGTAATTGTTTTCTTCTTCTTTATAAAAAAATAAATTGTATTAATATGTAAATTTTCGGTTTTATATGTTAAGTCGGTCCAGTATATTTTTGTTCCATTGATTCAAGAATCAATTTCGATGTGTGCATTGAAAGAACAGATAATAATTAAAGACGGAAACTTTCCTTGGCTAACAACCATAAAACGGACGGATCGAGATCGGCTGATAATGATAATTCTTAAATGTACATATTGAAACGCCGATTGCAATGAAAGTTGCACTTTCATGCAAAGGCAATTAATTAAGAATACACTTGTAATGTACCCAGACTGTACCACATACTAACTAATGCTTAATAGAATAAATAAATAATGCAAATTTACGAATGCAAAAACTGTAGATAATTACGATCTGCTTGCTATATTATATGATTATTTATTTCTATTCGATTAAATAGTGCTACTTGCAAATACTTTGATATGAATATGAGTGCGTGCTTCGATTCGATTACGCAACAAACATGCTTAAGATTATTTGTTACATTCATCGATCGCAAGCAGAATGCCGTAAACAAAGCAATGTGTGCCTGTATCTCAGCACACAACACAATGCAATCAAACATATGTGCTGCGAAGCGTAACGTCTAGCTACTTATTCACAACTCATTACTATTACTTACAACTTATCTCAGTGATTCTCAACCACTGTACCGCGAGATTCTTTTAGAGTGCCGCCACTAGGAATACCCTACCCAAATATAAAAAAAACGTCAGAGAAGTAGTTCAATAGGTTCTACCTTCTTGGGGGGCACTACGTACAATTCTTTTAAATTTAAGTGTAGAAAGTGAAGAAAAAAGGTTGAGAATCACTGACTTAACTGATTGATGTACATATCTATCTATTCGCCTTATGCTACTAACCAGGCACCGTTAATTTTTAAAATTCGTTTTCATATAACATAATTTAACAATTAAGTACGAAATGAGAAACTATTTCTTCTTCCTACTTATCGCTCCAGTTTAAACGTATTCTTCCTTTCAGAAAACAATTAATCGAATTTCTATTTTTGGCTGTATTAATTATGGCTGTGATTTTTGCGTAATTCGTTAAGATACCTCGAATTTGATTATAATGATTATCGAATTGTTGTGCATTATATAAATAAGACATTTTCGATTGTTAATAGGTGAATTGGACCCTGACTGATTTAAATGCTAAGTCAACATGTACTACAAAGCTAAAGAACGACGTTATGAAGTAGGTAATTATAGGATGCAACCCCCCGTGACTTTTATAAGCAAACAAATCTTTATACAAGGTAATACAGTCAAAATATCTAACAAAAGAATTCAATTAATAATTAAACTAGCGAAAACGTTAAGATTTCATTGCTTTGTTTATACATAGTAAAGACGCATACAAATCAGTAAGCATTTTTTTAAATGTAATCTTTTTTCATCTTATTATGGATTTAATTTTAACACCCTATATGTATTCTTAAGACTGTACGTGAGAAGAAGCTTGTGTTATACGAGTATGCAACGAATAAAATGTGTGCAAAAGCATTCGACACATTCATTTTGTGTGGTGGAAAGCGAAAGAAAGCGTTTGCAACAAAAGAGCATTTCAATTTCTAGTAGGGATGAGTTTGATTGTTTTGGTATAAAAAATCGAAAATAGAAATCTGGAAGTCAGTAGTATTCTACCTATTAATTCAATCACACATCAATAAAATGAATATTGCGATTGTAAGTTTAAGTTAAATGTTAAATTTGTTATTCGTTTAGTGCACTTATCAATCGTATCTATCAATATTATAGGTTGCATGCATTCTTGCACTCGTTGCACTTGCTAGTGCTGAACACTACGAAGGTGGCTACGAAGATTACGGTGGTGGACACGAAGCCGCGATATCTTTCGAAGATGGTGGTCATCATCAAGAAGAACACGAGCACAAGGATTACTACGTAAGTTCTTAATATTACTGAGTGACCAAACCAAAATAAGGATTATTTAATATTTAGGCACATCCAAAATATCAGTTCAACTATGCTGTACACGATCCGCACACTGGTGACGAGAAACAGCACCATGAGGAACGCGATGGTGACACCGTCAAGGGGTCGTATACTTTTAAAGAAGCAGACGGTACGACAAGAGTCGTCGAATACACCGCAGATAAACATCATGGATTTAACGCAGTCGTTCATAAAATAGGCAAACCACACCACGAAGAGCATCATGGACATGACTTTGGCGGATATTAATTAATTAGATTCGTTGTTCTAATTAAATTTTTATTGGAATGTGCTTGTTATCTTAAGACGATGTCTTGTGTGTTTTTTCGTTTTGTTATGAGATTTTTCTAGTTCTAATTCTTAGCAAAAAAAAAAAACAAAATAATAAAGTTACCTTTGTGCTAACGCCAACTTCAGCCTGTCGTTTTCGTATTTTAACTGCATGTCGTTCGAGTTACTATTTCCGGAAGTAGATAAGGAATAGGCCTTTTCGCCGACTTTGATTTGATGGCTCGGACTCTCATTGCATTGAACGCCTGAGATTGAATGGCTTCTCGGATGTGGTGGTTCATCGTCTTTATTGGCATTGGTCATTATGGCTGAATTTCCTAAGCATAAATAACAAACGAAATGTTGATTACGATTTAATGACGAGTAATACCTGGTGGCTCAAGAAGATTGTCAATGTTGTCAGGAGTACCGCTGGCAGCTCGTGCAGTAATAGGACTTGCATTGGCACTGGTAACAGGCGTAACCGCCGAACCACCGTTGGCAGTCACTTTGGTGATGGCACTGCGTGTTGCTTCTTTTACTTCATTGAATTTGTCAATGAACTAAAAAACGAAAATACTTATTAACTAACTACAAATCACATCGTTCTGATAATGATTCATACCTTTTGTAATTCTGCTTCTGAAGAAAATCCAAGACCATATACAGTATTGGCACGAACATCAGACCATTGACCAAACTTTTGGGAAGTCTTCGTGAATGTCATATTGTGTGTGACTGTACTGTTTATTACTGCTTTTGAACCCTCCACACTTATGATCCGATAAAGACTTCTCGACGAATCGTAGAAAAATGATACGCTCACGGCGGTACTGGAAGCCGGCATCCATGACCGCTTCGTCTTTGGGTCGATGTGGAAAACGTGAGCTTTGCATGTGAAAATAGGTTGCTCACTAGAAGAAAGCATTTCTCTTAATATGGGGGAGTGGCACTGTCATTTAACTAATTATGCATCACTTATGTTTGTGGATATCTAATTGAGATCATTGGCCCGAATTAAACCCTTGCGCTATTTATAAAATGGATTAACTAACGGATGATGTTCATTTATTTGTTTGTGGTGAGTGGGGAATTTTTAACTGCGGTTAGGTGGTGCCCCGAACAAGTATCAATGAAATTATTAATCACTCATTTCAAATATGGTAATTAGCTTATGCTTACCCCATTGTATCCTTGCCTGACGTCATTGATAGTTAATTTTTTTACACAACAATTGTTCGTATTAACTTTTATTTGTGTAATAAATCTAAATGCCAAGCTATAAATCCATCTACCGCCATACTGTCAATGCAACTGTCAGTTGGTTGTCATTGTCAACTGTCAAGTCCACGTCAAATCGATCCTGTCAGACTCATTCGTAAGATGTAGCGGGTACATAGCCGCTGGATTGGTAGCGGTTCGAAAGCGGTTCGGTGACTTGTTTCTACGAATGCAGGTCCGACATGGTACGAAACGAGCCGAAACCCCTGTAGCACGTCTTAACTTAACGCTAAGCATTTTATTTTCGATTCTGTTATTCTGTTTCAATCTTGGTTTCGGTTTTAGGTTTCGTTCTGTGCTTTAGTTTCCTTCCTTATTTTTCTTTTAGGGAAATTGTTTAACTAACAAATAGCGGTGATATAGCGGACGCATTCGTAAGGAAAATCCGTAGCAGTTGGTCTGACGAATTAGCCCAATATGTCATTTATTCAAGGAAGTTTAAAAAATAGTCGCTTTCCTTTTGACTATTTGGGTCGCCCAGGCCGTTCCGAGTAGCTAAATGTAAACTCACTTTTGCTACTCCATCAAACGTTCACTCCTACTTCAAAAGCTCCACGTTTTTCCTGGGACTGCGAGTCCGAATTTACAAATAAGTCAAAACCGAGGTCAAAAGCAACGTCAAATGAGTCAAAATAAAACATAACCTGGTACAGTACCATAGAGTTGCACTGCCCATGATCCTTTTGGTCTCGTGTTTTGAGGCGTGGTATATACGGTGCGACTTTGGAGTGCCACCGAAGGCGACACCCACTTGAAAAGGAAAGCTACTAATGAAAGCCCAAAGTTTGAAAGTTCTCAAAAGTCACTAAATAAGTTACTAGTTTCTGGTAACTTTCGATTTCTCCCTAAAAATATGACAGCCAAGCGGAAAAAACGCGAACCAAAACCTCTTTCTGTCGAAACCGAAACTCGCGTTGACCACGTTTCTCTCCGTGCTTTGTGAAATAAAATAAACAAGTAAGTAATTCCTAAACATTATAAATAACGATCCCTATGGTCATTGTTCAATCCCATTTATACGTTTTTCTCTAGTCATGGGTCGTGTACGTACTAAGACCATCAAAAAGGCGTCGAAAGTCATCATCGAGAAATACTATACTCGCCTCACGTTGGATTTCCATACTAACAAACGCATCTGTGAAGAAATCGCAATCATCCCAACGAAACCGTTGAGAAATAAAATTGCCGGTTTCGTTACACATTTAATGAAGCGTTTGCGTCATTCTCAAGTTCGTGGAATTTCCATCAAGTTGCAAGAGGAAGAAAGGGAGAGACGTGATAATTACGTTCCGGAAGTATCTGCTTTGGAACATGATATCATTGAAGTCGATCCTGAAACCAGGGAAATGTTGAAGATGTTGGACTTCAATAACATTAGTGGATTGCAATTGACGCAACCCGCTACAAACACCTTCAACCGAAGGGCTTAAGTATAAATATGATTTGTTTTAAAATAATAAAACACGAAAATTAAATATGCTTTGCTTTTATGATTTACTCCGTTCATATAATGTCATATGTATCTCTGGATATATTCTAGTATCATTAATTAGTGTTGCCGTAGTTCCACCAGTAATTATCATGTACTTCATTCGTATTTCCATACACCGCATTTCTCTAAATAAATAAAAAAGATTAGCAAACTTAGCATTAAATTATATTAATAAGTTGAAAGTTGTAGGTTCCTTGCCGCAGGAAAATATAATTTATCTCAAGAAACAGAGCGTTTATGCTTTAAGGATAAGTTTCACGCAGTTCGACTGAGTGATAAATATACTGCATACAGGTGACACTCGATAATTACTTGGGAGCCGATAATGTAAGAAAAAAATCGGTGCGTTAAATTCGCAACGCACAACTTTCCGACCAAATACAGTATGATTTCGTAGAAGTCGTCAATTGTAAAAGTAATTTTGATCGGTAAGTGGAAATTGCACAGAAATGTAATGATACGAAAACATAATCAATCTCATTTCCACTTTCCTATCAAAATTACTTCTACAATCGACGACTTCTACGACATCACACTGTATATGGTCGAAAAGTTGTGCGCTACATTTAAGGCACCGATTTATTGTATACGTAAATTAAATAAATAATAATTGAAAATTAAGAATATTTGACACACCCAGTATACCGCATACTTGAAACATCCTGTATAAGTATATTACATTTTTTGTATATGCTAATCTAAACTACAATGTTAGAGGGTCGCCATGTCAACAGGAATATTCAATTCTAATTGTTTTGTGATTGTTACTAATACGAAAGTTTACGAATTAATATCTCACAAACTATGCATCTCACGAAAAAATGTTGTAGGTGTTGAAATATCGAGATTTGGAGGCCCTACAAGAATATATTGCCTAGATGCACTATTTAGCCAGTTATATGCAAATTTATGTTTTCACGTTCAAATAAAGTGTCCTTCTTTACCGACCGATTTCATTTATTTTTACACCAGGTTCTACTGGGAGGGATATACTCGTATGTCCAAATATGCTACGTTGCTTGGTTTGCCCGGAATCTTGCGCACACTGGTCCACACACACACACACACATACATACACACACACACACACACACACACACACACACACACAGGAATTTGTGTGAAACGAACCCACAAAGCTTTAAACTTTAAGTTCAAATTTTTAAAAAGTGCAACAAAAATTCAAATTTCATAATACGAAATCTCCCTATTTCCCAACAAATATAAATATTGTAGAAAACTCTATTGTACAACATGAGCTGAAAAAGGTTAATACTAATTGTTACTCCACCTCCACGCAGCAAGTTGCAGAGTAAATACTCGCGAATTTTGAACATCTTGACATATATTCAAAAATCTGACTGTTGATATAAATTATGTGCCAGCCACAAAATAAGACTCTGCGAGTGGTTCCCGCAATAGTATATTATTATATGAGCGATTATGAAAGCCATTACTCACGAAGATGATGTTTGAGCCCACGAGCCGCTAGGCGAATGGCGCAAATTCATCTGAGTGAGCAATACATATAATTTTTTTAATCCAAACAGTAGAACGACTTATCAATTGCCCTAAATTGATCACATAAGTTTCAACTCGTATCTATGGTATACATTTCTACATAATAATACTATGAGCTTCAAATCTGAAATACATAAATCTTTCGTCACATAAACCTTCACTTGCATAAACATAATAAAACATATTTCAAAACCGCGTAATACTTATATACGTTTCAATATCGTGAGAATAGTCAATGTCATACATAAACGTAGGTCGTCATTTCGTATTATTCAGTCTACTAAACTGTTGTGACTTTCCGATACTACCGAAGGTACGTATAGGAAAGTATCGGATTCACCCCAAAAATCGATGTCCGGTTTTCAACGGATCGCCACGAATCTCGCTTCCGTCAGTCCTGGTGTGAAACTGAGCAAAATCGGTCGGTAAAGAAAGGCACTTGACTTGAATGTCAAAAAATTAATTTGAATAAAACTGTCAAACAAAAAATACCCCCTTATAGAGATTACAGTTCTTAACATTTTAACTCCTTTAACATTTTCTAGTAGGATGCACCGTTTGTCAGATATTAATTCGTAAATTGTCAAATTTCTTGTGAACAAAATTCCAGCCGAACCGAGCAACATGTCGCGACAAAACTTTGTGTGCAGGTTCAGAACCGGCATGAGATGACCTGAATTGAGCAAAATTGATCGGTTAAGAAGGGCACTAAGGAATTTTTAGTTGAATGTCAAAACATAAATTTGCATTCAATTGGCAAACAAAAAATAAATTCTTGTAGACATTCTCTACATTTTACTATCTACAACATTTTCTCGTAGGATGCATAGTTTGTGAGATATTAATTCCTAAAGTGTCAAATTTCTTGTGAACAAAATTCCAGCCGAAACAAGGGAATTTTTAGTAGAATGTCAAAACATTAACTTGCATTCAACTGTCAAACAAAAAATTAATTCTTGTAGACATTTGACTGCTCTACATTTCAATATCATTAACTTTTTCTCGTGGGATGCATAGTTCATGAGAAATTAATTCCTAAAAAGTCAAATGTGTGTTGTGAATAAAATTCCAGCCGAACCAAGGAACTTGTCAAGATAAAACTAGGTACTCGTGTTCAGTACTGTAAAGGGACGATCTGGTTCGAAAGAAGGGCACTTTACTTGAATGTCAAAACATTAAATTGCGTATAAATGGCTAAATATGTTATCTACGCAAAAGCAAAAAATACATTCTAATAGAGCTTAAAATTCTCCACATTTGAATTCGACCAAATGCGTTCAGAATATGTGGGAGCGCACTTCCAAGGGTGTAGTCTTGATCGTTCAGAATATGCAGAGTAAACACTCAAGAGCGCGCTCCCGCATACCCAGTCTGGACTGGTTATATTGATAGTAATTAAGCATGTGTGCTAAACTCACTTCAAAAAGACCGAAGGAACCGAATAACAGTTAGGTTTGGAACAAGTTGTAATTCTGGTTGGAATGAATTGTGAATGGCGGGGCGCACTTTTTTCCAAGGATTTCACAATTACCATCAACACAGTTAGTACAATCGAGCGCAACGAAAGCGCATAATGCGCTCTGACTGCATTAAAAGTCATTCCGATTTACCCAATTGTAAGCATTTGTAAGCGCATTGTAAGCGCTTTCGTTGCGCTCGATTTTACGAACTGTGCTAAATACGTAAACCTCTTCCCAGCGCATTGACTGATTCTATTTCGACTTGAAGGCTTGAATGGCTTGAATCAGTTGATGCGTTTGATACGGTGTATGCGGTCTATGCGCTTCACGCATAATTCGGAACAGTAAGTCAGTAACAGCACAGTAACGGACCCGCTATGGAGCATTCATGTTGAAACGCAACCTAAATTGTTGTCTAAATATATCAATCGTGCAATTAGGAATTACGCGATCCACGTACCTAATCCGTAATTTTTTCAATTGCAATTCTTTCTACACGTGATTTACTTGCCATTAGTAGAGCAAACAATGTCTGCATTTCACTTACAGATATGTTTTCATCTTCAACTTCATTTTCACTCTCGCTTGATTCTGAACCATCACTTTCATCGTTTTTCAACAGTATCACAGAAGCGATTATTACCCAAACTGTTCCGAGTAATTCAAGCGCATTGACAAATCGGAACGATTTCGAAGAGCGCAAAAGAATAATGCAGTCTATTGAGTCTATGCGTTTCATGCGCGACGCGGAACGCGGCTTTAATCTTATGTTCTGAAATACGTCGCGTCACACATTTGGGAATAAGCCAAAGCACATAAGTCGTGTTTTATTATTCGCTTAGGTCACGGGTCGGCAGACCGCGGCTCGCGAGCCGCTTGCGGCTGTTTGCATACGCATTTGCGGCTCTTCAGACATCAACTCGGACATAACAAAGCCTTCAAAATCGATGAAAGGTTACTGTTTTAACTAAGTCTTAAAT
>JARJEB010023597.1:0-15170 GCA_030264535.1 Liometoxenus newtonarum
TACGGTACGGTCGGAAAGTAAAAATGATTTTTGGTTTTCGGTTTCGCTATCAAACCGATTCGAATAACTTTAAATCAAATAAATCGGTGCGTTAAATTCGCACAACGATTTCGTAGAAGTCGTCGATCGTAAAAGTAATTTTGATCGGAAACTGGAAATTGCACCGGACTTTAGTGATATCAAAATTCCACTTTCCGATCAAAATTATAAATTAAAACTTGGAAATTTTGACCGATTAGATATCTTTCCTTCTTCGATACGGTACGGTCGGAAAGTAAAAAAACTTGTTGTCGATAAGCGCGCGGTCAGCGATCACATCACACGAATGCACAAGTTTCGAAGAAGACAAGAACCAAGAAGGGCAAGAAGGCGAATCGTGTAATTGACATTGGTGGACGGGACAAGAAAAGGCATTTATGTCTAATTTATATTTCTTTTTTTGTTCTTATACTTTGCAAGTCCATTTCTATCCTTTCTTTTATATCTACAAATAGAGCTCTCCATTTTTGAATTTTTAACATTATTCCAGTTAAAAACTATAAACGACATCTTTGTCTGCATTGCATTTATTTGTAATCGCGTTTTGTATTTTTTCGTTTTTTTCAAGTCAAGTCAAGTCAAGTCAATGCGACGCGACGATGAATTCTGAAGACAGACGAGAACGATGAATAACTTTTGAAAAAGTTAATGTTCTCATCAAGCGACTTATTTGTAGTTGAAAGTCTTCGACAACATTTTTTTCAGTCGAAACATTTATGGAATTGACTGATTGATCTGAATGTCATTTTATATAATTTCTGCTTTTTAATGAGCCACAAAATAGTGAAGATTATTTAATTAACTTACCAATTTCAATGTAATTATGTAATTTCGTATTTTTTTTTATAAATACTTTAATTACTATAAAGTGGAAAGTTAAATAAATGGGAAATTTTAAAAATGTTAACGTGGATAAATCGACGCCAAGAAGATGAGTATGCGAGTCTGGACTAAGAACAAGAACAGTTTGTAAGGAGCCCGCGGAGTTACTTTCTTCTTCACATAGGTTATAAGAAGTTTCAACTTTTTTTGCTCAGAGGGTACCGGTGTCCAAGCTCCGGAGTCCAGAGTGGCAGGACCACACTGCCAACTCAGTCAAACTGGTACTAGTGGACATTGGTCGTCACCGTCAGTCGGTCCGAACTTCGCAAAATTCAAAACAAATTACGTAATTACTTATGTTTCATCTGCAAAACAATTAAGCAAAAAATATATATGTTGTTGTTCAAGAATGAAAAATGAGGAGAGAAGTACTAAACGACTATTCCTTTTTTTACTATTTATATATTTCCTTCATTTCTTTCCTTCCACACGAATTAACACCTTTTCAAATTCCGTATCACAATTTTTTTTTATTTCCTCGATTCTTCCATTTATTCTTTTAGTTTTTTTTTTCTAGTATTTTCGTCCTTTTTTGATTCCCCTACTTCCGTCATTCATTTTCCACAAATTTCTATATGCGTTTTATCTTACCGAAGGACCAAAAAAAAATCTAAAAAATAAAAAAAGAAAAATACCGAAAAAAAGTTTTATGTTTGCAACAACTCTCATCCTTCATGTGCCTGAATAGTCTTGTCCTTGTGATTATACATTTCTTGTTTAGTTATTTCGTATATTTCTTATATTTTGCAGGATTGTGTTTCTTTGTCCTCTTTCTTAACTTATTGGTTTCGCTGCTTCATTTAATTTTTCCCGTTAGTAACTTTTCACTATATCATGACGGTTGGTTGGTTTGTGGTGGCGACGCGCCAGAGGACGCACTGAGTGACGGGCGCCTACTTCGTCGACGTCGCGACGTCAGCGCCGCCTGTCTGCCGGTGCTTGTTCGTCGTAGGCATCGCCGACGGTCGCCGGTTGCTTCTCGTTCCGAATTTGAGTGCAGCCATCAAACTATATTCCCTTAATTCTTACTATAGCAATTCAGCAAATCTACCAGTGCCAGGCCACCCCTATTAGAACCCATAGGCGTCCGCATAGGGTGTGCCGGGTGTGCACTGACACCCTAATATTTTAAGATTTAACTCTTAACTCTTTATTTTTGACGCACTGGCAAATCAGCTGACTTTGCCCTCTTAGGATGTTGTAGATGGCGCACCAATAGAGGCGGGAAAAATTAATTTTAAGTTTATGCACACCCTAATTTAATCTCCTGCGCACGCATATGATTGGAATAATAACCAAAATATTATAATTAATTTCAAATCTATATGGTTGATGTTATCAGGGAATCTACGGCATCATTACAAAGTCGGTGGAAAGTTGGAAATTGTTAGATCTTAAGATTGAATGTTTTGATTCAATTAAAATACTTTACACATCAAAAAGCACAATATTTTTTAACAAGTTCTATAATAAAATTTTATGTCATTCCCGTCGTCCCGCAGCATCAACAATGTTAACGATTTGACAATTCCCTTTATTCCGCATTCTTTTGCGTCAGTTGGTACTTAAATTAAAAACCTTCACTTCATTGATATTTCACAAATGTGTGCACCTTGGGTGCTTGGGTTAAAATGTTACAAGATATGGTTGACCCAAATTAAATACCAAATTATTGACCGTTCATTATTTATTAACATTATACAAAGTTAAAGTATTTGCAGTTATCACGCAATATATATTTCTTCGATAATCTTGGACTTGCGCCGCTTATGCGTGAACTCCTTTACTTTTCTCGTTTTTCATCTTCTTTTAAGTTTAAATCAAAAGTATTCATACAACTTCATGTAATTTCTGATGTCCTACGGTTTTACCAGTGCTACTTTCTGTTCGAGTGCGCAAAAGGCGTTTCGCGATTTTGATTGATTTTATTCGCTGTTTATTACTTTGCAAAGTAGTCTTCCGCGAATGCATTTTGCTTTATTGTAAGTAAGTGCTAAAGCTAAACGAAGTGGGTAAGCACAGCGCAATACCGCACTTGAAATGATGTAAAGTCGTTCTAAATGCATGTAAAGAGCTTTTTTACTCTCCGATTTATCGAAGGTATACCACGTATAGTAGGGAGAGACATGTTTTCAGGTAAAATTTCCAAAAAAAAAATATGCTGGGTATGCAAGTGGTTGAAGTTAAAGCATTTTCAAGATTTCGACTTATAAAGTGCAACACCGACTCGCTCGAATACTAGGTCTAGGTCCTCCCCTTTCTACGGCAGAGGCGCCTCCAGGCTTCCTATCCATGGATCTTTTGCCGAAGACAGATATTTAGGTGGGAGTTTAGTCAGTAAGAGTCTAACATTTGCTATACTGACGGGAAAAACTGACCTATACTGACCTCGAAAAAGCTGTCCATGACTGAAGGAAATGTTGAGTATTAATTTTTGATTAATAAAAAAATTATCAATGTGATATTTCCACTTTCCGATTATAATTACTTTTACAATTGACGAGTTCTACGACAGCGTGATTTGGTCGAAAAGATGTGCGGTGCGAATTTAACGCACCGATTTCTCAACTGCGCTACAAATGTTTTACTTTTTCAAGGTCAGAATAATGATGTTTATAAAACTAAATTCTTTTTATACAACTCGTTTATATGTATAGGTATATACTTACCTATATATTTTTTATTTTAAACTAGCATCAAACATCATCCCTGTTGTGAGGTCGACAATGACGTTCAAAATTTGATCGTCGAAGACATGCATATCCAAAGACCAAAATGATATTCCACATCGATTGCGCGGATGGATGGAGCATTACACAAAAACGGACCGTATCGTTAGTGAACCATAAAAAGACGGAGCCGCGCTTGGGGATGAAAAAGGTATGCTCGGATGTCTACAGCTATAACTTCAAGTTCTAGGTATAGGTATTTTACGGTCCTAGACCTATCTAAACGTTAAATTCGTTATTTTCGGTCTTTTGTTTATGCATATGCAAAAGCTCGATGATAATAATGTTGGTAAATCTTCTCGGGGGATGATTTTATATGTCTCGTCCCCTTGTATTTGCGTCTACGTCGGTGCCCTTGGGTGTTTTGCGGCGCGATGGTGCGGCATTTCGGTTTGATTAACTCAAAAATCATGCTAATGATCCGATTTTACCCTTAATCGTTACACTAAACTGAATCAACCAAATAATCGATGATTTAAGAGGTAATTTTTGTTCAACTTTTATTCCGCAGCTCAATGTTATAAAGCTAAGTATAAAATTTATTTGAATTCTTTTTGGTCTTGGGGCTGAACATAATGTTGAATTTATTAAACAAAGAATTTAGATCTTACAGATCCAACAACCCTTGAAATTACTTACTTCAAAATGAACTTAGCAAGATACAAACAAGACGCTTGTATGGAATAAAAAGATAGGAAAATTTAAAAAAAAATGTCACGGTTTAACTTTAAATAATTAAACCCAAATTGATGGGGTATATTTGTCTATAGAACTTTTTCTTGTTCATTGATGGCAGTCTCAGTTCCATATTGGAACTATTAGGTACACCAAAAAAAATTCTTATAGCTATTCAGAGAAATGGGTGAAGCTTGACTTACAAGGTCGCAAGTAATTTTTTGTGATTGACTGGATTTTTTTATATTCTTTATCTCAGAATATTTCGCTCTCCCAGTTGCACAAAATCGTCAACCGAAGATCGTCACTTTCACAATTTAATTTCATCAAACTTTTTATAATTAAAAAAACACTTGCTTTGTGTCCTTTTGCCTTAATGTTCCTTTTTCATTCGATTTCTTTGCATTTCTGTGTTGCATCGATAAAAATTGGACCATTCTTCAGCTTTAGTGGCAATTATCCCTCTCTCAAAATAACAATAATTTGGTAGATGCTTCGATATGTGACTTTCTTGTCCTTGTCGTAAACAAATTGTTAACAAGGTCCTAATTGGTAACGGACCGTCGATTTCTTTAAGAAATGTGAACTTGAACTCTCTGACAAAAATGCATTTCGGTATTTCCAAATTGGGGCGGTTTTTACTTTTTTTGTTTATCGCGATCGCTTGCATTAGCTCGATTTCTTGCAGCCGCACATCGCCACATCGACATTTTTTAAAATTCTCTAGCGCTCTAAGCTAAGAGATATGTTTTCTTCAACCCCTTTCTTTTGAATCGGAACCAAAAGCCGACAACATATGAAGACTATCTCAGCGAATCTTCAAAGAATTTGTTAGAAACGATATACTTAAGAAATCGGTAGCCATTTATATAAAAACGAAAAACAAGTTTGAATTGAAGTTATTTGAGGGCTAATTACAACTACTTGGAGAAACACTTTTAGGGTGTATCTGAAACAGTTACTTTTATCATTTTTGTCATCATTTTGGAAATTGTATTAAGGGTTTTGACGACTTCTATAAACTTAAAAAATCGTAATTTTACGCTTTTGTCTTTTGTAATAAATTCGTTTCGTTTCGGTGTTCATAATTAGATAGTTACTTTAAACTTTAGATTTTCTAATTTCAAAACATGTTATAGTTAACGTTCCCAAAATTCAATCCAGACGGTTGGTGAGACTCAATGAGCGATATGTTTTTTTTAAATTTCTCATAAAAATTTCGACTTGTTATGTTTTGAGGGCCACCCATTTCGAATTTTTGCTATCTCTAATTGGGTGCGACACGTTGAAAGAGCCCTTGAAACAACTAACAACTGGAGAGGGTAAGACAAGAAGCGATAAGTTTTTCACAATTCATACAAAAAAAAGCATCAGCACCAAAGGGACCGCTTTGCTCTTTACTCTTTTAAGTTCTTTGATAATCTCGACAAGTTCGCCTTGCCAGTTTTGTCTGTACGAATTTTGCTAAATAGCGAAACATCAAAATCGTTTTGTAGCTTTATCTAAAATTTCTTCTTTAATCAGGTATATCTTAGAGATGACTGAAAGATTTGCTTTCATTTCATTGTACCTTCATCAAGTCACAGAATAACAAAAGCGTCACTTTCGGCCGCCCTCGTTTGTTGATCTTCGGCGTGTCAGCCATGTTGTCTGGAGGTTGGAATTGCTAACACGCCGAAACTCACCAAACGAGATATTTAACTCGCAGTATAACCTCAAAAACAAGTAGTCAAACTTGTAAAATCCATTCGATTCCCCATTCTCGTTTTCATTGTCTTTTACTTCATGTGGCATCGTATTCTTTTAGTGAACGCCCTAAACGTGCACGACATTTGCATAATAAGAAACTAGGAAGTCGACAGACGACAGATTGGTATGTCCTTTCGTGATTTCGTGCATTATGGAATTTAATTCATAAAGTGCAACAAGGGAGAGGGAGTCGTATTGCCCGTATTCATGTCGTGAATGAGTGGTGTGGCAATGACAAGCAAGAGGAAGAAGACTACAATACGGATTCGGGACGGGAGCATTTCACATTTGTTCCAGACGCCTTTCCTTCCAACGCCGTCCGTTTCCTCCCACTTCCTATGCAATTCAACTCTGAACTCTGTTAATCAAAAGTAAAAGACGACTACACACGCTTATGGATACGATACGAGCGATACGACAACCCGGGAATTTCATCGCGTGCCTAGCTCATTTTACACAATAGCTTGTTTTATTCAAACAATAACTCGTATTATGGGTAATAGTCCATTAGTGAATGCACTCGGTGATAGATACCACCTTTTGGCTTTGTAATCTATCAGCTACCCTTCTTTTATATGCATAAAGAGACGAATAGAGTATGGAGTTGAAGAGACATACCTATATAATTAAGCTTGTCCTTGAAGTTTGGGTACTCGCGTCAAAGTAGATGCGAACAATGAAATTCTATACTTTTCTTTTATTGTTGTCTTTACATGAATTTTTTTGATTGTTTGGTGATAAAGAATTTTTACGAGTTCCAATTCTTTGGAAGTTAATTCCTTATAATTCGATCTGAAGTGCGCAAATTAACATTACTTTAATCAAAATGCAATTTTAAAGGTTCAATTTTTACATTATAACAATTAACACAATTATGTACAAATTTTTGTTAATGCATTGTTTAAGAGGTTTACTTTCACATTTTATATAAATAAGATTACCGACCATTTTTATATTAGAATTTCTTCTTCTTCTTCTTCTTCAGCCTATTTTTCGTCCACTGCTGAACGAGGCCTCTCCTATGTATAGACACATTTATACTATATCACAGCGTTTCTCAAACTTTCGTATTTCGCGCCCCCCTGCATAAAAATTGGTGACCAAAAAAAACGCTCTCAAGTCTCAATAGAGCGAGCGCACCTTGGTGTGAGGTGACCAAAAAAAAAGCTAAAAAATCATAAAACTGATAATTTGGTTATTTCGTTTATTCTGCGCCCGCCCTTGTAGCGCAATGGAGGATTTGCCATTAATCCACCACGCTTGACAGGCGGGTTGGCGGATGGACAACACTGTACGAAGAAGACTTAATTAACGATAGTCAAAGTTGTTGGTATGATTGGTATGACTACCGGCTAGCGCAACGTGTTCTTTCTATAAACTAGAAACGAAACGAGACGAATATTAATATTGGCCTATTGCCGGGATTCGAACCCGGGACGCCCGAGTAAGAGCGCTGACGCTTATTCTAACTCGGCTATGCGCTTCGGATAAGCGAGTTCTAGTTCTAGTATATTAAAATAATTAATACCTTACCGGAAATTTGTAATTTACAAAATTTCGATCAAAGTATAGATAATACACGGTTCGATAAAGCGTTGCACATTTCATTTATCAACCAAACCACAACAACGTCAACGCAAGAACAATCCAATTAAAAAGGAAATAATAAATTAAAATCATTAATAACGTTATTAGCATTAAGGTATAGGGCTAAATAAAAGGCAGGTGTGTATTAGTTTAATCGTATGAATGAGACTTAAGTCATAATGCTCGACTAGCAGTAGTAATAGTTGTGCAGCACGCGCCTAATCTCGTCCGTGTAAGTTTCGTTGCACGTGCGGCCGCCGAACGGCCGGCCGACCAACTGAAAAACGCACCGTGCCGTGTAAGTCATTTACATAACACCTTGTGACCAATATAGTGAAACATTGAAAAAGTGTATCGTACCACACAATGAGGGTTGAACGGTTAATAAACTTAGTAGAATGAGTATACTTAACGATTTTTTAAATTTGAATTTTTTATTTGGATTTCTCTTTAATATTTTTCTTTTTAAATTATTCATTAGATATAAAATTATATACAATTTTTGTAAAAATATTATATAAGTACGAAACAAGGCTTCGATTTTTTGAAACGAGAAAACTTATAGACTAAAATTTGCTTTTCAAGTTTTTCAAGCAAAACAAAAAGTATAGTATACTTAACGAAAACGTTAAAAAGTAAAAAAAAAAGTACAAAAGTGAGCGTATTTTATAAACTATTCAGTACGAAGTAAGTAGTCAAATTTAATAGTCTTTAAGATAAATATTCCAAAGATTTGATTTTTTTTTTCATATATAGAAATATATTTTAATCGAGAGATCTAGAAAATATTTTGATTAAAACCTTAGTCGTAATTTTGTTCTTAAAATTAATCAGTAACAATAATATACAAATTATTTACACAAATTGAATTGAAACATTGACTAGAATCATAACAATTAACAAATACTATTAAAAATAGTATCGGAGTCCATTTAAAACGATGAATTCCTTCAGGTTTATTTAAGGCACACAAGTATCGCTTGCAGATCAATTATTTGTACGTTTGTTTGAACGAAATGAGATTCCCTTTTTCTTGTTTTTTGAGGAATATTGAGATTCTGTAAAGAAAAAAAAATCAAGATTAGTATACCTACATGATATTTGAAAAGAAACAAAAAAAATGTAACCGTCATAAAACACCGTTGACGATCGCGATTTGTAATAATATAAAAAAAAAAAAAAAAATAAACACGAGGCTGGCGTCTGACTGGAAATGTTGGGATAGGACAGAAATTAGAACGAGTTTCAAGCCGGATTATATTCTACACGGCTTTTGAAGTATTCGTGCTCCCCTACCGTTTCTTCAGTCGTTTAAGCCGCGTATATTTTTATATGAAAAGCATTGACCTCGCGAGTAATTTTTAGTTTTTATTAGCGTAGGTAGTAGACATATAATTCGCTTTTTTCATTGCTATAATTTTATAATCGTTTAATTATTGTTGCGTGTGTGCAAGTGCAGACGATCGTTTATTTCTAAAATATGCTCATTTTCTGAAGACGAACACTTGGTGGACTTATATGAATTTTGAAAAAGAAGGAAAACGTATCTTCAACTTTATAAAATGTTTTTTTTTTTGAATCGAATCGGCGTTGTCGGGCAAGTCTTGGGATTGAATAGAAAAAAAAACACATATGCACTTTTCGAAGTGCAGACGGTATTGTTCGATTTTTGTATGTATATACCCCACGGTTGTGTTTTCTTTTCATGCGGTTCTAACCTAACTGCATCTTAAGAAACTAGTCTGCGAGACCCCCTCGCATAAAATCATTTTAACGTCTATACACTACACAACAACAAAAAATTACGTCGAGCTTTTTCGAGGGCAGTGAACGGGAAATGAAAGTGCGGGGATAAGGGATGCTAGAATATTTGAATTGCGCCAGGTAGTTTAACTTTAAACGGTGACTCATTTTGCAAAATAAAATAAATGCACAAGCACACTAACCTTAAATAGGAGAGCTTTTAATTATCTTGCCAGCTGAAGATTGCATCGAGGAGTTCGTCATCTTCGGCATTATTTGGATCGTAGTTTTCGTAATTATCAGCAGGACAATTCTGGAAGTTATGCGGATGCGAATGAGTTGAAACGAAACCGTCGGAACTGTGCGATGGCGTTGGAGATGTTGATGCTTCTGAGCATGACGGTGTTGGCAACAAAATTGGATAAGAAAATCGGTGCCCGTTGATCGAATCTGGACTGTTCATTGATGTATAGTAACTTCCATCACCTTGATTGTTCTCACTGCCGGAATTCGATGATAATTCCAAGTCGTGATCTTCGATTGTCTGTTGCAAACTTCGGATGTATTCAACTGCCAACCTGAGTGTTTCCACTTTCGATAGTTTTTTGTTGGCACCACGTGCCGAAGGCGCTGGTGGACTTAGGTTGGCGCAAATCGAAGACGGAATGTGTTGTCTCAACGTCGCAAATCCGTTGTTCACTTGTTTTACACGATTTCTTTCGCGTGCGTTCCTCCTCGCTACCGATGCTGGTTGTTGTGGTGGTCCTCCGTACGGAATGAATTGAATTTTTCGCTTGCAGCGTAAATCACTATTATTTGTCACGAGGACGGAGGTGCGTTCCGGTGCCGGTGCTAATGGTACAGGACGTTTATGGATCACCGTCTTCGTGGCTTGTGTCATTCCGGCAGAAACGATGACGCAGTTTGTTTGCGGCGGCGAATGTTGTTGATGTATGACGTTGTACATTTTGTGCTGTTGTTGACCTAGTGTCATAGCCATGTGTTCTCGTTGTCACGGATCACGTATAACTGACTTAAGTCACGTATGAATGCTTAGAAGATGCGCGTTGAATGAAACGAAGATGTGTGCGCGACGCGAATTTTAACGAGTAAATCCTTTGAGCTTAGTGCGTTAAGCTCGAAGGCTACGGACGAAATGGTACCGGCACTTGGTGCACCCGGAGCTTTGTACCCGGCGCTCCGGTACCCCCACCATAATCGAGGGGTGCGCGCGCTTATTGGGGTAAGCGCGTGCCACAGACGTGAGACGCATGGCAAAGCGAGTCGTCGGATACCGGCAAAAGGGCCCCTTCCACCCGCCGCCAAGCATCAAAGTCGCTATACCCAATGTTTGAATATGCATGTGTGTTAGTGCATATGGTAGAGCTTGTTCATAGCCCGACTTGCAATTCTTCCCTGCTTTCGCGCATAAATCACGATCACGTTAACCCGACACCGCTACTATGCCGAATTAGCTCCACTGGTCACCCTATTTCATTATTATGCATAGCAACTCGTAAAGAACAGAGGGCAGGGTACACCTTGAACTATATAACCCCGACTTTGCACAATTGAAGTTTGATGTTTGTGCACACTTATTACATGTATCCACTTTAATTTTAATTCTATTCGATGTCTATGCCTAGCACCTCTATAAATTGAAAAGCACACTACCTACAAACCAAACTGACTTACCTTATGCTTACCTTACCATCAACTCGTCAATGAACACCCAAAAATCTAAACACGGACAATCTTACATAAAGATGTCAACGTTTAGAGACACTTGTTACAATTCCAACGTACATTCATAAATAACAACGTCAAGTGGAGAAAAGACGATGTTCGATGAATTACTTTTCACTCATTCCGAAGAAAATGTTGATATTTATTTTGACACTTACTTTCAGATAACAATCAACAAATTTCTATTCTAGTGAAATGCATCCAACGGACAACATGTTTTTGCGAAGCGAAAAGTAATAAAAATCAAACTTGACATTTAAAAATTACATTCAAAACCCCCCAAATCTAATAAGACAAAAGCTAAAGGTACCTTCTATATGTCCTACCATACGCTTAATTAATCGTTAAAACCATTTATTCATATGAGAACACACCCCGTAGTACAAAAAAAAACTCTTGAAATTCAGGATTAACACACAAAAGCTCACAATAAAACCCACTTCCAACCCATTTTAATAACCGATTGTAGGACTAACTCATCCCATAGAAACATGCTGCAACACGCACGTGCAACCCTTTCTTTTTTTTTCAATCCAAAATCATAAATCGCCAAAACTAATTATTCCATAACCACGCCAAACCATGCAGCAGATTTAACATTAGGGTACTTTTATTTTAAGTATATATAATATACCTGGGTGGAAGGGTGGATGCATGATGTGATGATGATGCAAGTGGTTTACAGGTTGGTGGTGCACCCTGCCGACGACTTGTTGAACTCGTTTCTTGTTTAGTTGTTATTAGGGTAGCGTAGCCGGTTGCATTTAAAGCATGGTGTAGCGTCAGCGTCAGCGAGGGGTGAAAGCCTCAGTCTCAGGCGCTAGGGCTGGCAACCATTATTCCGATTTGGAGGGTGAGTTATATCCAAGAACAGGCTACCTACAGGTAGAAAAACCTGTATGCCTTGTATGATTATAAAAAAAAAGTATGTTGTTTAGTTTGGATAGTGTAAGTGGAAGTGGACTAGTTTTATTTTGAGGGGGTTCGAAAAATGTAGAAACACACATGTAGTCATGTAAACTTCAATAATGAATTTTTATGTTTACGTGCGTGGTTAGGTTACTTATACTGGTTTTTACAGTATATTTGACAAGATTTATTCAGAATTTTATAGTTTGCAGTTTAATAACCTTTATAACCTTAACCTTAAAAATATAATTGTTTTTTTTTCTATTTCTTTGCTTTGTGGTTTTATGAATGAATGAATGGCAACTTTTGGAACTCCTATATTTCACAAATACACACTTAGTCGAAAAATATATAGCTCGAGGGTGTTTTCGACCAATTTGCCAAACCTAA
Organism: Liometoxenus newtonarum; assembly: GCA_030264535.1. Taxonomy (NCBI): domain Eukaryota; kingdom Metazoa; phylum Arthropoda; class Insecta; order Coleoptera; family Staphylinidae; genus Liometoxenus; species Liometoxenus newtonarum. The sequence goes on from JARJEB010023597.1 coordinate 12,450, forward strand.
TGGTCAATCACGCAACGATTCGAACTTTTAAGCGTGGCATCGACGATTCGGAGTTTTTGATGATTCTCAAAGTTGTGCGTTTGGACGTGAGAACTTGACGTATTCTTTGCAAGAAAAACGTAAATACTCTCGTGTATAACAATTTTACTTGTAAATATTTTTTCTGTTTGTGGGCAAAATAAAAATGTCGACCTAATTATGTGCAATTAAGCGCTGCACATCGTCCGCGCGACGTATGAGCTTTTTTCGGCACGGTATTGTTTCTGCCGTTGGCCTAAAATTATTATAATTTCGTTTTCAACTTATATAGTTATAAATTGCTTCTTTTCTTTGCTTTTTATCCTTCTCACATGTTTTTTTTTTTGGTATTATTTTCTGCCCCTGATGCTTTGATGTTGTTCACGTTCACCAATAGGTCATGTTAATGTTTTACACTCGCACTTGCACTTGCACTTAATATCGTCGTCATTAGTGTGTCGTTACTGTCTTTTCAGTGTGTTACGGTTACTGGAAAAAGTAAGAGTGAAGTAATTACTTCCACAGTACAAAATAATCGCCAACTTGGAGAATTACAGAACATATTTTTACCATAGTACCAGCATTAAAAAGTCGTAAACAAACATACCGTCATGGAAGTTTTGTGATAATGACTAAGGTGAATTAGTATTGTCGTCATACGTCATAGTGAAAAATTGTGTAATCTCCATTTGGCAAAAACATCCAATTAATTCTGATAGTATACCGAGGTTCATAATTCAATTATAAATTGCAATGAATGAATTTGTAAAATTACGTCGCAGAACCGCCAGAACACAAAGATCCACGGCAATATTGCTTAATCAGAGCTAAGCGATAAAATCAGCGCCCCTGACTGACAATTTCATTAATTTGAGCTTCGAGTTTTATAAACACGCTGGTGTAAAATCTGTAACATCGGCATGTACCTATATAAAAACTTAAGATTTACAAAAAGGTTCGTCTCCATCGCCATGCATCAACTTTACAGCTTCATAGTAAGCACATATGAATCTTCTTGAGATCCTGTTTGCAAATATATGCGTATATATATACCTACCTAAGTACTATCCGCACATATTTGGTTTGGTCAGATGAGAGACGTGCTTTTAATTAACTCAACTTTTCGATCTCGTTTTGATTGTCTTCCAATTCTATATAGAGAAATTTGCCGCCAAATTATGAGTTACATATTTTTAAAACCGTTTAAACTTTCCATCCTAATCATAATTTATTATCTCTGCAAGCGGATTTATTTGTTCATAAATTTTTGAACAAGAATAATTATTTTGGAGTAAATTATAATTCCAAATTTGCTCTGATTCTCGTTTTGGGTAATTTGTTAATTCGAAAATAAATGCTGATTAAGCAATTATCTGTCATAAAGAATGCAAAGTAATGTGAATCATATTAGATGAATTGCTTTTTTTTCGGGTGGCCGCATTTAAAATGCAAAGTGCCGAACAGCGAACTCGCTAAATGCTCGCGCGATCCCAACAAATAAAATGCATATTAGGCTCGCACATTTTTTTAATGCGCCCAAAAATTCTCATCCATTTTTGTTACATTTGCATTGATAGATTCAACAACAAAATACGTTCGTAGCTTTACAACTATCAGCCTTGGTGTTCTTCTTTCTTTGAACGTTCGTTACAAAATACGTCAAGTCAAGTCAAGTGGTACGTGCATGGCAGGAAAGACGCGAGAAAACTCGCAAAACCAACGGTGTTAGTGGCGTGTTCGATGTCGAACGGAGTGCACTTGCCCAGAATACTAATTTAACTAATTGGATGTAGTAATGATTGGTAGTCGATGTTGGACGTTCGATGTTCGGCGACGTTCAATTCTGTATGAGCAACTTTAAGAACGTATATAAAAGAAAACTAAACGATACGAGTGAGCAGACATAACATGATGTGCTCGTTTTTACATAACTCAAGGGATTTATATCTTGCCATATAAAGCGAGGAAAAAATGCGATACAAACGGGTCGCCTAGCTTTTTTTTTGTATTTTTATTATATTTGTTTTTGATATTTTGTTAGCTACATACACTTCGTTAGCTAGCTACAAACAATAGTAGCTTGTTACATGCAAAAGTCTAACTTGCTTCCGATGTTTAACTGCAAAGATACTGTAAGTGTATACTGTATACCATTGGTGTGTCACCTATGCCTACGTAAACTGTAGAAACGGGCTCGCATAATTATGATTGAACTTCACATAGGTAAGTTCGTTTAATCATAAATTATTCTTCGCCATTTGTAGTAAGCAGAGGAACTACCATTCTGATCGATTAATCTGAAGAACGAAGGGCTTACATAATTATGATTGAACTTCACATAGGTAAGTTAGTTCGTTTAATCATAACTTAAACAACACTAAGTTTTAATCATGTGGTGTTTCCACGGACAAAATATTCTTAAATGCAAAAGAACTCAACAAATTTTAATTGGACAATGGCTAATCAAAGTAAATTTCGTGAATTTATAGGTTAAGTTTGAATTGAGTAGAAGATACATAAGTCAACATTATATTCAAGGAAATATTCGACTTTATTCTTCGCCTTTTGTAGTAAGCAGAGGAACTACCATTCTGATCGATTAATCTGAAGAACGAAGGGCTCACATAATTATGATTGAACTTCAAATAGGTAAGTTAGTTCGTTTAATCATAACTTAAACAACACTAAGTTTTAATCATGTGG
>JARJEB010023615.1:0-15310 GCA_030264535.1 Liometoxenus newtonarum
GACCTGGGGTCAACGGATCTCCACGAATCAAGGAAAAATAAGACTTTAATTTTTTTCATGATCACCTTACTTTCCTATACCTACATACCTTCGGTATGTGGCCGGAAAGTAAAAAGAGTTACCTGTAATTACCGGTATTAATTAAAAAGTACCGTTATTTGCACCGGAAACGTTATTTTTTCATTAGTACCGGAATCGATTTCTGTTCCAAGCCTTGCTTACAACATTTTGCCCCTGACTTTGTCCTGCATTTTTTCGCTGCATATCAGGATAAATGAAAATGAATATAATGAGGAAAAGGAAAATGCGTGTAAAGGACGGTTTATGATTGACGTAATATTAACATAAGAAATAACATAAATAGTTCAAGGATGTGAATTGCTATGTTACGGTTTATGATTGTGGATCTCAATTCTTATGGAATAGTTCCTATTAGGTACTAGCCAATGATGCCGAAGATGAACTAGCACGCGAGCAGCAGTGATGGGGACGGAAATAATGACTGAGATTGCCTTTATTTTTAAGGTTATTTTTTGACTCCTGACATGTGTCCTTGTGCAATATTAACCCTAATTGCATATCTTATCTCATTAATCATGAACCGACAGTCTTATATTTAAATGTTATGCTTATGGCAATCATAAACCGTCCTTAAGGAATAGTTACGAATAATATAATTTTGCAATATTAATATGTTTTGTGCTGTTTGCATTTATGTTTCTGTGATTACTTACGTTATCTACTATACCTCTTAAATTATAATTAAATTATAATTAGCTATATGAACAAGTGAAATAAAAGTTTGCACCGGTACATCCAACCTTTATTCCTTTTCCAATATTAGGTAACTAACAAAGTAACAAATGAAAAAAAAAATTACATTCCGTAAAGGAATGTATGACACGTAGATAAGAAAACCTTCGCCTTCTTATCTATGACATACTGAAATTATTTGGTCTAGTTCATTATCATGTCCAATTTTAAATAAGAACATACAGACTCACATCGATCGCAACATGGGTAAACTGATGCAATATGTGGCAATGATATCAGGTAAAATTTATTCAATTCTCTGGTTTCTGGTTTGAATTTGTTAAATTAAATAATAATTGAATTTCAGGTTCGTCCTGGGTCATGATAACAGGAGTGAACTTGGGTTGGGCATCACCATATTTACCAATATTAGAAAGTGATGAATCTCCGGTCGGGCGTATTACAAGCGATGAAGCATTTTGGTGCAGTGTAATGCCACTAATTGGTGCAGTACCTGGTGCTTTATTAGCAGCACTGATAGTTGATAAATTGGGACGACAAATGATCCTGATCGGTATCAGTCCAATATGTTTCTTGTGTTTTTTGGCAATGTCATTGACGACTCAACTTTGGGTATTAGATACAGCACGATTTATAATCGGATCAATGGAAGGTGTAACTTATACCGTATTACCGATATATTTTGGCGAAATTGCGGAGCCTTCGATCAGAGGTGCAATGAGCTCATCGATATTGGTCGGAGCAACATTAGGCCTTCTGTTGATAAACACAATAGGACCATTCACGACGATATTTGTAAGTTCACTGATTGTTGCCGTGGTCCCTGTTATACATTTTTGCGCATTTATTTGGATGCCGAAAAGTCCGTATTACTTGATCAAAAAAGGAAAACTGGAAGAAGCCAAACATAACCTCATACGATTGCGAAGCACGGAAGATGTTAATGAAGAATTATCCGATATAATAGCAGCCGTAAAAAGACAAGAGTCCGTTACCACTAAGTCTTCATTCACAGATCTGTTCACTCAAAAAGGAAATCGCAAAGCAGTTTGTATTTATTTAATATTGGCAATGTCAAACAAATTTTCTGGTGCGAATCCAGTGATGTTCTACACCCTAACTATTTTCCAACAAGCAGACGGAATATTGGATCCGGCTATCTCAGTCATCATATTCCATGTTATTGGGTTCACCTCAACCCTATTTGCTGCATACACGATGGATAAATTTGGACGGCGACCACTGTTAATTGGTTCAGTCATAGGAAGTGGTTGCAGTTTGGCCGTTTTGGCCATATATTTCACGTTGCAGTCATTACAGGTACACGTCGTGAACGAAATTAACTGGATTCCATTGTTAGCAATGATAACCTACTATGCTATCTTCAACCTTGGCATATGTTCCGGACCAGTTGTTCTTCTCTCAGAATTGTTTCCGACTTCAGTAAAAGGTTATGCACTAGGAGCGGCCGACTCCACGTCAGTGTTATTGGGAACTATCGCCTCAAAAATTTTTCACGCTTTGTCGCAAACGTACGGCATGCACGTACCTTTTTGGTTATTCTCCTTCGCATGTATATTAGGGGCACTAATGATCTATGCATTCGTGCCGGAGACGAAAGGCAAGACGCTCGAACAAATACAATTGGAACTAACTGGCGACGATGGACAGTATAAGAATAATAAGACCGATGTCGTTGTGGATGACAAGAATGTATGCCGCAACCAGTAAGATAAACATTCCCCGTTTTGTTAATTGTTAATTTTTCTTATGCGATAAGTGCGTTATAATGAGAGGTGTTACGTTGATGGATGTTGGTAATAAAGTAAACGGTCACATCTCAATTTGGGTTTTTTCATCTCTTCTCATCGCAAAGCGAATGTACATACGATGAACGGAAAGTTTCGTGTTTGTTTCACTTTTGCCGTCGTTTCGGTCTCCATCGGGTGGAAAGATAGTGGCGGCGCGGCAAATACGTGTGAGTAGTATACTTACTATAATATTCTGTGCATTTAGGAGAGCGAAACGCTTCAAGTTTTAAGTGCCCGGACTTGTTTAGATAAGAGAGGTCCGCAGGATATATACTAGATATATAGGTACATATATAGATGATGCCAGAAAGAAAAACAAATCAAACAAGCAAGAATCCAATCGGCCATTCAATATTTCTGAGTTCACGTCGTTCTGTTCGATCAACGAAAAAACTCAAAACTTGTACCAAAACTGTTCTTAGCTTTCTTACAAGTTTTAACATTTATTTATAAATCCCTTTTTGTAGGTATATGTATAGAAAAGTTAGAGTAATTATTTACATTAACCATAAATTGATAAAAATTTATATATATAGAAAAGTAAACCCGATCTACTTCAGGCTTAATGAACTTACTCAATTACTCAATAAGCGAAGAGTATAATGATGATTGAGCCGTCGTTGTCGTGGTTTCTTTGTGTGACGTAATTTATTTTTGTTTTTTAAGCCTTTGTATATAGGTATGCTTATATTTTATTATAGCTTTGAGATGAATATCATTATTACAACCTTAACAAACAAGTAGCATTCATACCATATTCGTACTTATATACACATAGTTACTAGCGATATGCGTCTTTATGTTAAGTCTAGTAGTTAAGCATTTATTTGATTAGTAGATATTATACGAGCAAATGAGGATTCCCCGTCTTATAGCATTTTCGAACTATAGCACTCAGTGCGCACTCGCAATTTTTTGAGTGCACACTTTTACAGTGTCGAGTGTTCGGACTATCAACAGAATTGTACTCAGTGCAGTTTTTTTTGCACTGACTATTATTAAAGTGAGTTGCATGTACTGGGGGCACACTGGGTGCAGTAGTCCGAAAACGCTATAATATTGTACGTTCAAGTACGTGTATGCAAGTACAGAAAAATGAAATGCATCAACGTACGGGATTTACGTCTTATTAACGTGTGTTAAATGTTCTCAGTTTAAAAAAAAGTATTATTACAAGACAGTTGTAATAAATATATTCTGTTACCCAAAATTCCGATTAATTTGTTGATCATGGAATAAAAAAAACAAAAACTGTGTAAAATAAAAATTTCACACTACAATTAAAATATATTCTTTGACCCTGTACTCTTAATATTGGATTTATTTATAGCATAATACCAACACAAAATTTAAGTTTTCAAAATTATCAGACAAAAACTCCAAAATGTTGCTGTGTAAAATATAACTTTAATGGTGGTAAATGATGAAAAAGACGAAGTGAAATACAATGACAGAACTTTCCGAGAGAATTTAAAACTGAGTGTAAATTTCTGTGGGTGCTAGAACCACGGAGGACCCACATAACTAAATTTACACGGAATATCATCTTTTTGCAGATTCTTGCTCCCAATTTGATTGAAAATAAATCGCAATCAAATCAAATAAAGACAATAATTTTCCACTTCTTTTGACACCAAAAATAAGTTTTTAATTAAAAAAAAAGGTATAATTATAAAGTAATAAAATACCGGCCTATTAATGTACCATCGGCTCTAGTGATTGGTATCTCCTCACCAAGCTATGCTGATGACTGATGAGTCTTGGGTAAGACGTAACAGCTATCCATAGCTGAGGAGATGCTAGTCACTCGAGGTGGTGATGCACTGGCTTAACAGAGTCTTGAAGACGGTTTTTATGTTTGTATAAAACATCGAAAAAACTAGCGTCATTGTTAAGGATAAATTGGGATAAACCCTCTTATTTTTTGAAATTTTGAATTTCTGGCGCGTAATCTACTTACCATTTACATAATAAAATAAGTTTTTGGTACAAACAAAAATCGAAAAAATATTGTCTTTATTTGATCTGATTCCAATTTATTTTCATGCAAAAGATGATATACCATGAAAAATACCCTGTGCTTACCCTTATGACCTACCACCCGGTATATAAGTTAAAGGGAATGTTCACAGATTAAGACCTAAATTCGTGGAGACATGTCAAAATCAGAACCCATATATTTTTTTGCATAAAAACATTACTTTACTTGGTTCAAAATTTAAGGGTGACATAACTTTAAAATTAGAATTCAACATCTCATAGTTAACGGATCATCAGTCCTGAATTCCTCTGAAAGTTGCTTTATGTATATTGTATACGATCGTACATCTTGCATTACAGCATAACCGTGCATATATAAAATAAAAACTAATGAATATTCATAATCAATAATTTAAACGTGTTGTTTCATTCGTCTCGGTGTGGCTGTGGCGTAAGTACATATACAACCATCCTTTACGTTTACGTTTTATGAGTCCGACTAATACTAATATTGCCGCACATGGGCACATGTTAAAACATTAAAAATTCTTAGTTACGCATTTATGTCGGCTTGCAATGCTTAGGTTAGTTAACATTTCATACATACATCACATCTTTCTGCGCATTGAAACTGAATGGAAAATATAGTTGGCACTTTTCAAAAACGACCAATTCAAGTAGTTTAGTCACTTTGCTGGAACTGAGAATAGAATCAGAGAGTCAATGGAAGAGATGCATTTAACATGTAGTATAAGTAATAATGGAGCCGCATACGTGAGCGAGTATAGACATTTACGGTTAGAATGGGCCGGTCTTCTAACCTCATCGCTAGCTACGACGATCTAACCCAAGTACAAGATTCAGTCTGATGAAGAAACAACGGCGAGGGACGAAGACATCGAGATGCAATACCATCCGGGATACCATCACTAATATGAGTAAGCAACCGTTTTTACAACTAAGCAAACCACAAGGCACAAACCGATTGCCAATACATACTAGATGATACCATTCGATGCTACTTATGTAGTTAATATGATCTATTTGCATTTGTGCGGGAATATCTAAATTAGCAGGTAACTGCTGATGCTGATTGGTGCGGACCTATTATGAGCTCTAATAGTAATAGCTGTAATAATATTTAGCTAAATCTGCTAAATGAAGGCACGTATAACACTCAAGAAGAACCTATAACTGGTTCCTCAGGACAAAGCGAATATTGAAACATTAAATACTTTCTCTTAATGAGAAATACCCAGTATATTAGGATTGTTGTATCATTATGCAATGATGCTTACCTATGGTATATTGAGAGATATAAATATTTTGAAGATTTTTAATTAAAAAAAGAATAATTCCCATTTAAATTCACCGATACAAAAGATCCAAACGAGGACGCAACCAACAGAAGGAATTTTCTATTAATTTTCGAACCTTGTTCAATATTATAATATACCTAGCTATCTAACCTAAGCATGCTGATGGTTTCTATGCGCAGTTGGAGTATTTATAGGGACGTCGCCGGCAGTTAATAATTACACATTGCGCACAAGCACAGCAATAGGTTCATTCTCTATTCGAATCACTTATTGGTTTATTATTATTAAAATATCTACGGTCCTTAAGTTCAGTATCACGTCCTCCAATATACTGAGTGGTACTTCCTGCTGTACATATATTTGTATTTTTCACATTATAAATCGCCTTCGATGGGTAGGGTATTGGCTAATCATTTCGGTTTCCACATTATATATTAATGACTTATACAATAGAGAATAGAATGTTTATTGTTGGGTACAGTACAATCCCCTTAGTTATAAATGGTATATTAAGTAATAAATGAAAATGTACAATGTACAGCAGCAGCATCGAGGCAATTAAAAAGAAAGAAGAGAATAAATCGGCACGTTTTACACCGCACAAGCTTCAGACGATCGGCTCAAGTCGGTTCGTTTCGTCGTTCGGTTCGTTTGCTTCAAGTCTATTCAATTCATACCTTTTACATGCTTATGCATTGGTGCATTGGTGCTTATGAGTGACAGCTTCATAGAGGCTATGTTGAGGACTATTCCGGGTCACACGCGATCACAGAATACATTTATATACTAACCGAAGCGACAATTCGTGACTTTTACATTGAATTTCGACATGCCTCGTTTGGTGACCTTTGGCGTGTCAGCCATGTTGTAGGTAGGGTGGAATTTGCGGGAAATTTAAATTTGCCTTACAATGCAAATAACAATAGCGGACACGTCGAAGGTCACCAAACGATGTCTGCCGAAAACGCATTCTGTGAAGCGATCATTGCGACCACAGCTAGTGAGCGGACGAGTGAAATTTGAGGTTATGGTTGTCTTATATCAGGGGTCGGCTCTTTGCATAGCGTTTGCGGCTCTTCAACTCAGACATAATAAAAATTTTTTTTTTGGTTACCGCGTTCTTGGATATAAGACTTGAGAGCTTTTTTTTTGGTCACCGCGTTCTCGGATATAAGACTTGAGTTGAGAGCTTTTTTTTTTGGTCACCGTGTTCTCGGATATAGCAATTACTAATTTGGTACTTGAGATTTGAGAGCTTTTTTTTGGTCACCAAAACTTATCGGCTAGGGGGGGCAAGTGCCCCACTCTGGCTACGCCATGTTTCCAAACTTTTTAGGAAAAGTACTATTTTGTTAATGACTTACTTGCGATTTATCATATTTCAGTCGTTTCCATAGGAAAGGCTTTTTATCAACATTGGTGGCAACTGTAGGTGTTTCAGCCGGATTGGACGTAGACGTATAATAATTTGGATTGGAAAAAGTCATAACGCTTCTTCCCGTCGCGTACAAAAGCTTCTTACGTGTTTTCTTGTACAGGAGGAATGCGATAAACAATGCAACACCCAAAACGATAAAGCAAATAATTGGTACAATGACCATAACATAAAATCGCAAACTGGAGTGAACCGGTAAATCATTGGAACCTTCATCAAAGTCCACTCCATTCGGATCGTAATCATCATCTGGTTCATTCACGTATTCATCTTCTGGTGATTCCAATGACACAATATGTTCTGGATCTAAAAAAAAAAAAATATATGTCAAACACATAAAAATTGTTTTCTTTTGTGTTCTCTTCATTTCATGTAAGTACTTACCAAGTTTACAAGTGTGTCCATTTGGTTCATCAGGACACTTGCAGATATAATCCACAAACCTGAACAAACACAAGTGAGTACATCCACCATTATCAACAGCACAAGGGTTCCAACCCTTCTGACGACTTTCAGATACGACTCGTATACCCATAGCCCCATCTAAATTCCCTTTAATGACAGTGGCTTTCTTCCCGGAACCCTTATCAGCACGAACGATCGTCTTCTGGAACCAATCCGTCCAGTAAATGTAGTTTTCGAATTGTGCCACTGCAAAGGGATTAGTCGTCGTAGGTGTGTTGCTGCTGTGTACCAGTTGTATACGATTTCTGCCATGCAAATCAGCTGTTTCCACTCGATCCCATTTCGAGTCAGCCCAATACAATCGTTTTGCTTTGTAATCGATTACCAATCCATTAGGGAAACCCAGGTCCTTATCAAAAAGCACTTTTCTATCCGACCCGTCCAAATATGATCGTTCAATTTTGGGATGTTTACCCCAATCAGTCCAAAACAAATAACCACGTCGAGGAAACACAGCTATCGATCTCGGTTCTTGCAGGCCATCCTTTATAACGACTCGTCTTAATGTCCCATTAATTTTTGCCATTTCTATCTGACATTTAGCACCATCCGACCAGTAAATTATATCGCTAATCCAATCAACAGCAATGCCATGAGGAATTGATGAATTGTCAGCTAGAACATCTCTTCGATCCGAAAAGTTTTTCATGTTGATTGATTGTATTCGCCCCAAGTCGACATCGCTAATGAAAATCAACTCCTTTTTCCAGTGGAAATCCACATCGATAACATGATGAAGTCGTCTTATTGGTAAGGTGACTTCAAATAATTCCTCGATGTCCAAACTGATTCGAACAATGTCCGACCGCGTGGCAAACATCAAGTAGTTGAATGGTTGATATTCACATATTTTTGTACTTCCTGGTTTGAATTTGATTCCGGTCGGACAAGCACAGGATGAACCTTTAGTATTTCGCAAACATAAATGGGAGCAGCCACCATTATTGGTTCCGCACGCGTTTTCGGCTATATTATCACTTTGCACCGAACGCACATCCATAAGACCTTCGAGTTTATCTCGGATTACAGTCCGGTCACTACCGTTGTTCTTTTCAGCGCGATGCAAGCCTTGAGTCTGCCAATCCGTCCAATACATATGATTCCCAACGACAACAAGTCCATAAGGATGTGGTACACCAATTATTATAACGCGACGGTCTTTTCCATTGAGATCACTCGACTCGATAGTTTTCAATTTTCCGTCGTTCCAATAGAGACGTCCAGATGGTCTGTCGATGGCTAAACCATTAGGCCATTCGAGTTTTGTGGTGATCAAAGCTCGTCGGTTAGAGCCATCCATTTGGGCGACTTCTATTTTAGCCTTAGTGCCCCAGTCGGACCAAAACATTAATCCGTGATGATAATGTAATGTGATTGCGCGGGGACTGTCCAGGTCGGACCAGATTAAAACTTTTCGATTGCTTCCGTCCAATTCTGCAACTTCAATACTATTGCGACCACCATCAGTCCAATAAATCTTTCGGCCTGTTGAATCAATTGTAATACCATCAGCCATTTGCAATTCATGTCTGATGATGGTCTTCATATGCTTTCCATCTGGGGTATTCTTCTGAATCACATCAGCCGAAGTATCAGTCCAATAAATCTCACCCGTCATTCTATCAACATCAACCGACATGACGTTCTTTAAAGGTGGAAAAGGTAATACCACGTCAACAATATAAGGTACATCCAGAGATATTTGCCTGATATCAACTCGATGGGCGATAATAAGTGAATTGATAGGACCTTTTGTGCAGGTCTTTCCATCCGTCATCAGAGTTATACCAATCGGACATGCACATGAATGACCTTTTGGTTTCAATAGACATAAATGCGAACAACCTCCATTATTACTATGGCAAGGGGTTGTCTTATATCGACGGTTCCGATGAAACACCCGCACATCCATAAGGTCGCTGATACCAGTACTGATAATTTTGCGATTTTGTCCGGTGTGTTTATTCGCTCGTTCGATGTTTAAAGTTTCCCAATCAGTCCAATAAATGTTGTCACCAAAAACATCCAGGCCAAACGGGTGTGGCAGCGACACCCCTTCTAATAAAACTTTGCGATTACTCCCGTCCAAATTTGAATATTCAATCGAACTTGTTCCGCCGTCAGACCAGTACAATCGATTCGATTCGTAATCAATGGCGAGACCATTGGGCCATGTTAATTTGTGTTCGATCAGCACGGAACGCATTGTTCCGTCCATTGCCGCTCTTTCAATTTTGGGCTTCTCACCCCAATCCGACCAAAACATGTAGCCTCCGATAGGGTCAACGACAATATCACGAGGCCTATCCAAATCTTCCCATACCAGTATTCCGCGTAGAGATCCATCATTATTGGAGACTTCTATTTTTGCTGTACCATCGTCTGTCCAATATATTTTCTCAGTGTACCAATCATAGGCAAGGCCAGCCGGTGATTCTGAAAATAAATATATAAGCAGGTAATCTATGAACAACTGTTCAAGTTACTGGATTATTGATCAGACACGTACCGACATTAGTTTTTATAATAACTTGGTGATTACTTCCGTTCCAATGCGCCCGATTGATGGTATCTTTTTCAACGTCCGTCCAATATATCGTATCGGTTTTTGACTCCCACGCAATAGCAACTGCAGACTTAATGCCATTGATCGGCACAACCGTCTCATGATGGTGGGCAGCGTTCTGATCTAATTGCTTGATTCGAAGATCCTTCTTACGAACAAAAACAAGCAACTTTTCAGGTTGTTGACATGTTCTTTTATCTTCGTTAAGTTTCAACCCCATTTGGCATAAGCAAGTATAGTTTGCCTTATTCGGCAAACACAAATGTTCACATCCTCCATTATTCTCACCGCAATGATTCTCATATTCCGGCTGACGTTGTGGATGATAACTGTGTATGTCCATAGGAAAGTGTAGATTTGCATGAATTGTTCTCATGCCTGCGCCGGTTTGTTTATTCGCTGTGGAGATAGCTTTCGTATGCCAATCGGTCCAATAAATGGCATCTTCGAAAATCGTTAATGCAAATGGATGAGGCAGTCCTTTACTGATAACCTTTTTACGATCACTGCCATCGTACAGAGCCGTTTCGATGACATTATGCTTAGCGTCAGCCCAATAAATTCGGTCGTTTGTAAAGTCGATTGTAAGTCCATTAGGCCAGAATACAGATTCCGTAATGATTCCTCTACGATTTGTTCCGTCCATTTCGATGCGTTCGATTTTAGGCCGAGGTCCCCAGTCAGTCCAGAAAACTAATGCTTTCCCGGGATGAACAACAATCGCTCTTGGTTTATCCAAATCGTTCGCGACAATAATGGCTCGTTTAGTACCATCAATGTTGGCAACTTCAACACGTCGAGTACCAGAATCTGTCCAAAAGATCAAGTCGTGAATCCAGTCCAAAGCAATCCCTCCGGGAGATTCAAGTCCCCACTTTATCACATCAGTTTTATCATGTCCCATACCACCTTTGATATAAGCTTTCTTGATTACGTCCATTGCCATGTCGGACCAGAAAATTAGGCCTTTCTTATAATGATAGTCGAGTGCAATTGCATTATATTGTCCTTTGAGAATGACTGTGTATTTTGAATTCATCGTAGACATTTGTAAAGAGACCTTTGAAATTATATTGGAAATTAATATTGTTAACAAAGATAAGACAAGTTTCATGAAGAAGCACTTACCTGTCTGATATCAAATCTATTTGCAAATAAAAGCGTAGGCGATGCACCCAGAGCTTTACAACTACGCAAATCCGGTCTCAGAATGTATCCAGTCATGCAGCCACATTTGAAACTTCCAATTGTATTGTTACATGTTTGCGAACATACCGGATCAGTTTCATACAAACACTCATTCACATCTTCGCAACTAGAAACACAAAAGATAATTTTAGTACCATTCAACTGCCAGGTACCTCTAACCTCATAACCATTTGCGTCATCATCAAATATGTACTTACGTAAATCCGTCGGCAGCTAATGTATATCCTCGATTACAGTTGCAGGCTTCTTTATCCTCAGAATACTTGACGCACATTTGGTTGCACTTCGAATCTTTAGGGCATTCATACATAATCGGACAGTCTTGTTCATCTTCACCTTTAGGGCAATCTCGCAAACCGTCGCAAACGTGTTTCTTATTAATGCAGAATTCCGTATCAGAATTGTTGTGTTGATTAACCGAACAGGCAAACTTCGTTTCGTCACAAACGATTTTACAGTCTGATTCGTCTTCATCTTCACTACAATCTGAATAACCATCGCATACCCAAGTTTTCTGCGGGGTGGGACAAAAACATTCAAATCAAAATTAACCTAGAAGTACTAAGTAGAGCGCTATATAGTTAGTAGGTACTTAGATAATTAGCAAATGGATATTCGCTGTTCGTTCAGAAAACTTTAATGAGGATTCAGAAACTTACCAAGATACATGCCCCAGACCTGCAAGTAAATTGTTCCGGGGAGCAGGTCCGTGTATTACTATCCGTGCAGTTAACTTCGTCCTCGCTGTTCTCACAGTCTTGCTGTTTGTCGCATTTCCAAGTTTCCGGGATGCACTCACCATTGTTACAACTAAACAGATTAATATAGTTTTATTTCATTATTTCTGGAACTTATTGTAATAGTTTTGCATAATTTACTTGAATTCTCCAGCAACACAGGACCCTGTATTCGTTTCGCAAGCCTCTTCATCACTCCAATCACCACAATCATTATCCCCGTCGCATCTGAACTGCTGTTTGATGCATCTTTGCGTCGTACAATGAAATTCCCCTTTGTTACAAGCAGGTGGTTCAAAATCTGGGAAATATCAAAAGATTAAAAAAAAGGGCATATGCATATGCACATGCACATACCGCAATTATTTTCATCCGAATTATCATTGCAGTCAGGCTCCTTATCGCATCTCCAACTATTAGATATGCACGATCCATCCAAGCAGGTGAACTCATCTTGTGTGCATCTGGAACAAGCAACAACAAAGATAGTTGTAGGCGAGCGACAGGACATATTAAAGTAGAATTGCATTTTGGATGCACACACAAACACAAAGGTGTAGGTAGGTAAAGCGGTTCATGTTCAGGTAGGGTTGCTAGGTAGCTTTTAGCCGGGTTTTAGCTTGGGACGTTAGGGAGTTCTCGCCCGCCAGTAGTCATGGTAACGACGCGCAATCGATCCGCTTCCTTCTCTTGCGTTTAACGCTTTCATCCCCTTCCTACTGATGTTTCATCCCATCATCTGTTGTATTGTTGTATAGTTGCATACTCTCACCGACCTAACTTTTGCACATATGTAAGTAACGCCAGCGCCAGTGCCAGTACCAGCACCAGTGTAGTGTAATTATATCGAGGATATGTCATTGCGACAAGAAGCAAAAAGATTTTGCTAGTTTTACTAATTGATAGATAAATACTCGTAGCTATGGAGGGAGAACGTAGACATAGGTCATAGTCAAGGATCGTATAATAGCATTGGGGTTGGGCGCCAATTATAACTTGATTGTATGTAGCTGATCTATTCAAATTACCAGTTAATCTTATTAGGATCAACCCTCCCCAGCACTTACACCCTCATTTTATTAATAATTTTACATCAACATGCATCGTTCAAATGAAATAAAGATTACCCTGTTTTTGTACAGTTGAGTTCATCTGAATAGTCCCAACAGTCGTTATCGTTATCACAAACCCATGACTTTTGGATACAAAGTCCATTTTCGCACATAAATTGGTCACTTGTGCAATTTCCTGCATCTCCTGATCATTAAAAAAGTTGAATAAATTTTTTTTCTGTCTTTTAGAGAATTACGAATATATAATCCTTCTTACCACAACGGGTTTCATCACTAAAATCCCCACAATCATCTTCACCATCGCACAACCAGTCCTTGCGTATACATTTCTTCGTTTTCTCACACCCAATGTACTTATCCTTGTCTTCGCACATAATTCTTCTAGCATTTTCTAATTCCCCGCACTCAATTTCATCTTCTCCATGAGTACAATCAGGGTGTCCATCACATCTACATATTTACATAGGTAAATAATTTTTGCTGGCGTTTTTGGACAAGTCAAGCAAATGCAATAATTACCTGTAAACATCTTTAATGCATTCACAAGTATGAGCACAAGTAAACTGTCCTCGTTCACATTCATTTTTGCACTCAAATTCGTCTTCATCCATTAGATCTCCGTCACCATCAATATCACTGGGTGCCTTCATCGTATGAAGGATCCCAATGTTTTTATTCTTACTTAAACGGTTTTCCTGATGCATTGAGATACCCATTCTGGGGTAACCGTAATCCCATCGTCCCAAAGGGTATTCAATACGTCCCCCATAATAACCCCCTTGACCACGTGACCGGCCACCTGTACGCGTGCGATCATTAATATCATCATCCGGATAACCAGGATGTATCATCAAAGGAAAGCCGTCAGGAATGATATCGAAATCTCGCATGGGTATTGGTAGTGGTACAATTGGATAGTAACGCATGTTTTTGTTGGCTGGTGTCGGAGTCGGTCTTTGTCGTTGTGGACGATGGCCCGGTCCCAGATGCAACGGGCCGGGAGTTCGTAATGAACCCGAACCGTACATGATGCGAGCTGCACCGCGATGTGGTGGAGGCGTTACCGTGGTTACGATTGGTCCTTGATATGCGAAGCATGTCGTTATCAATATTAGTATTACTGTAACAAATCAATAAATTTAAATTACAAAGGGATTGTGGTGCAATTTTACATTTAATCAACTATAAAATGGAAAAGAATAGCTTTATGATTTTACAGCCGAAATCATCCAATTCTCTTCATAAAGCGTTGTTCTTGTTATTTAAAAATAGAAATTGATGAGAGCAATTCCTAGAAAATTTATCAAATACAAGAGGTTTTCCATTTTTATGACGAATATACACTTTAATGAATAATATTAAAATTCCTACTAACTAAGTAATATCAACAAATTATAATTAACGATGAAAGCAAACTTTAATGAGCAGTTTGTGGTATTAATTACTTTCCGGCCACATACCGAAGGTATGTAGGTATAGGAAAGTAAGGTAAACATGAAAAAATTTTAAGTCTTATTTTTCCCTGATTCGTGGAGATCCGTTGACCCCAGGTCGAAAATCGGCTTTTTGAGCTGATGTGTGTGTGTGTGTGTGTGTGTGTGTGTGTGTGTGTGTGTGTGTGTAAACAAAATTGCGGGCAAACCAAGCATTGCATTGGGCTGAAATTTGGTGTCTGGGCAGCTGTCCCTCCCACTTGAACCTGGAGTAAAAATAAACAAAATTGGCTGGTAAAGAAGATACCTTTACTCGTAGGCCAAAACGTCCAACTCGCTAAATATTGATTGTAGCATAAAAGTATCTATACAGAGTGATTTATTTAAGAAGTCCATTAAAAGTTTTCGGACTTCCCATTCTGGTAAAATTCTGAAAAAATTAGGATAGGCCTTAATCGACCGGAACTCTTAACGTAAATTATTTTCAGATTGATTGCACTTCCGGTTA
>JARJEB010023635.1:0-17166 GCA_030264535.1 Liometoxenus newtonarum
AACACAAACGTACTTTGGTTTCAGCGTACTTTGGCATTTTCAAGAATTTTCCCCTAGAATTACAGTAACCAACACAGCAGGAGAATTTTCCCCTAGGATTACGGCAACCAACACAGCAGGACCACCGTAAACTTGATATATTCCACGTTTAACCTTACATTTTCATTGCAACTTTAAAGTACTCAAAAGTGTCAGTTTCCGCCGCCACATTTCAGCTATTTGGAACTCAATTTGTCGAAATATACCACATCCTAGGGAAAAAAGTGAAAATTGGCGGACTACCGTAAACTTGATATATTCCAATAGCTTGTCTGTAAAAATGTACGTTAATGGACTGCTTACATGGTTCCTTAACCAAATTTCAAAGTTAAGTCCTTTTCCTCTTTTTGTTTTTTCCTCCTTCTTCATCATTCGATGATTCAGAATTTGGAGTATCTGCTCCATGTGCGGATACAGCGGGTCCGCAGGCGATGAAGTCGCGTTTGCCGCATGTCTTAACACTTTCGGAACTGCATTATATCTAATTTTACCACCTCGTATCCAGCACTCTGCTCCGCGCTCCAGGTAATCAATTTCTCTTTCGTCTTTTTCTGCATATGAAATGAGATATTATTATTGTGAGCAAATGCGTCTTCTTCTTATCTTTGCTTCCTCTGACTGATATTATATTCCCTATTCTTGAATACACAAATATGACACATAAAATAACTTGTTTTTCCCAGCAATCTCGATTAAAATAATTCCCCAGCCCTCTCTAACACAGCGGCAGTTTTACCACAATTATAGAAACTGCTTGGTTTGATTATTACATTTGGTATGAATCTGGACCATTAAATGTTTTTCCTCTTTGAATACCTGTGTAAAAGTGCCCGTGGTTATTTGCTTTTTTCCAAAAGGTGACATTCCCTTTTTGTTTTTCACCGCCTTCGTAATTAATAAATACTCACAGCCCTCTTCCCCGCTATTCTCCTTATGATCTCACCCCGACAATACTGTACACTACGTCACTATTGTTTATTTATGTCACCATACTGCTTAATGTAACCACCAGTTCCCACAAATATGTCACATACTTAATAGTATATTAACTAATTAGAGTGGAAAATTCCTTATTGTGCACGAAGCAAGCGGAAAATTTACAAACGAGCTTGGTTCCCACTCGTATTCCGCACTATACTTTTTCTACGCCCACCTAAAAAAAGTGAGGATAACCCATAAAATTGGTGAGCTCATCTGGTTGCATGCATCCAGGCGGTTACCAACTTGCTCGCCAACTTCAGCTTCTACGATTGACTTTATAAGTTTCATTATGTAACACCTTGAACGTAAGTAATGAATGTTCGTAAAGACTCGTCTTCAGCGCACCAGCGCCTGCTGTTTGTGCGTATTTGCTTATTTTCGGTAGTGGCCGGAAAAAAAAGTTTACTTGATTATTCAAACATATATGGTATTAGAGAATTTGCTTAGTTTTATTTAATCGAAGAAATGATGAATATTTGAAGTAAAAGTGCCTTATGTCTAACACTTTTGTTCTACAGAGTGAATTAAAATGAGTAGTTGGATGTCCGTGTGAGTAATTCATAAATGGACTATTACTTCCAAATTATAAATTACTCACAGGGACACGGGCACCCTACTAGAAGTCAATCATTTATTACCACACTGTACATTGTATAAACTGGTGAAATTATAAATTCTATTTTGTACACGCTTTTGAAATTAATAGTTTTATACGAAAAGTTTCAGGTCCTTGAAATTACACAAAAAAGCAAATATATTTTCAAAGCTATAATTTTAGTAAAAGTATTCCAATAATTATCTAATTTAATTAACATTGTAACTTCCTAACTTGTAACTTAAGTGGTGTGATATTATAGATTTACATTTAATTTGATTCTTGTTATCATGTTTCCATTGAATTGAAAAAATAATTGTCTTCATCATGCGCGTGTTTGGGATAATATTTCAAAAACAAAACTGTTTGTACATACCTACCTACTTATTTGGGTTAGGATTCACTGGCATCTACAACGAACAATTATTGCTCACTATAATAATAATAACAACAATAAAATGCACGAAAATATAAAGCATAATTAACATGAGTAATACTAATAATTAATGTAAATGAAGAATAGAACATGATACATAAATAAAAACAGGAAAACGAAAACAAAACAATATAGGTAGTCACCGTGCTGCTTTTGACATTATATTTCAAAATAATACATTTACACATTATTTATAAAACAATTTAATCGATAGCTAAGGAATCCGGGATGAGGTTTATTAAAAAATTGCAAAGTGTTCATTTTGGATTATTAAATATCCGTTTGTTATTAAAAAATCGGTGCGTTAAATTCGCACCGAACAACTTTCCGACCACATCCACAGCACTACCTCGTTGAACTCGTCAATGGTCGATCGTAAAAGTAATTTTGATCGGAAACTGGAAATTGGCTAAAAATCTAGTCATATCACTCACGGATTACTAAACTCGCCGCTACGCGGCTCGTTTGTAAATTTTCCGCATCGTGCGCAATAAGCAACTTTTCACTCTAGATACGTAATACACTATTATGATCGACGAGTTCTACGAAATTGTAGTGGATAGAGTCCGGAAGTTGTTGGGTGCGAAATTGACGCACCGACCACCATTCTTTTGATGTAATAATTATTATGCTTTCTATTGATTACGTTAAATTATTCAGTGATAACTGCATTTCCCTGACTGGCCGCAGGTACCTGCGGCTAGTCAGTTAACTTTACATAACACTTTCAATTTCAGTTACCCGGCTATCTAAGGCACTTATTCGGGTAGAGCATTTAATTGTCTTTCTCTAAAAGCGAGTTATTGCTTGTTTTCGTTTACAAAATTGTTATTGTAAACGAAAAATACGAGTTTTTGTTTAGATTTAGATAAAAATTAAATGACACTATAATGAATCACTAAAAACAAAAAAGTGTCCTTGCGTACTTACATGAGATAAGCCATCAGGCAATCAGGAAATTCAATTTTCTTTTTTTGCCTTTATACATACAACCTTACTTGGTAGATACATAAAGTTTTTAATGAGTCATTATCGTTTTAGAAAATTAATTATTAATAATTACATGTAAACGCAGTTACGTAATCATTTTTTTTTGAATTTGAATTTCCAAATTGTTTCCTTTTATAAGTTGTGTTCTGCGTTAAGTAAAAGTTGTAAGTAAAATGTGGTAAGGTAAATTATACAGATAATTATAATTCGAAAGACGAACAATTAGTAACGACTTTGTAACTACAATAGCGTGTATCGAGAAAGTGCAAATAATTATTACATACAACTAACTACTTTTCATGCATATAAAGCAGTATTCACAATCACAATCGCATACAAAAGTGTCAAAAGCTATACCTTCTCATTTCGTGTCTCATGTCATTTCGAAATCGATTGAGGTAGGCTTAATTTAAATATGGAAGAATAGAAATTGTTGACTTTTATTCATATAGTTTTATTTAAAACTACAATAAGTTTGCAAAAGTATGAAATTCCACACTTTTTTTTGGTTATAAACTCAGATTAGGAATATTTATGCACTGTTGGATTTTAGACACAAGCTAATTCATTCCTCTTTTTTCTAATTCATTTATAAATTTATAATTTTATTGTCACTTTTACCAATTGGAGCAATTGATGTAGTTTTTTATAAAATCCAATTAAAAGTTTTACATTCGTGTAATGTGTTCAAATATGATGTTAAATCGAGTAACCGGCAATAAAGAATAATTAATAATTAAATAACAATCTGATATCAACTAACTGTCAATAGCGAAACCGTAATAAGTATATATATACCTACTAACAGCAATGAAATAAAGAAAGGCTCACAGTTTACGGTCGAAGGAAATTAATTAGATTTTCCTTTTCCTTTCTGTAATCGTTGGTTGTACATTGTAAATCGCTGATGATGTTACTGTAAACATCATGATACAATTAATATTCAACAAATTGCATGTCGTGCAGTGATTAAAATTATGCAGGTCAGGGGCGGATTGAGACACCGGGCGATCTGACTTTTGCCGGCCCACTGACGGCCGCTTTTTTACGAAGGAAGGTCGCTTCTCTATCGCATTTTTTAATTTTTTTACTAATTAAAGAGCCGCTGTTTTTAAATCCCCCGAGCCGACTTCATAGTTCAATCCGCCTCTGATAGATGTAAAAAATTATGTACTGTTACATTCGTAATCCCTACACTTTCCATTTATACCTACAATATCTAACATAAAATATTGTTTTCAGTCCTCAGACCCGAAAATCCGACCCGAAACAGTTTCGGGTATGTGTTTCGGGTCTGAGTTTCAGTATTAATCAAATGTGCGGTTTAAAAATTGCCTTTTAAGCTAGAACTTTTTAGTTGAAATTAAGGTACGTTAGTTGATGACAATGCGTTATGAGTCATTCGACTTCAGAACATCCTTTAATTATAGATTCAAATGGTCTTCCTATACATATATTCACGCATTCGTTCAACGCCCATTGGCATCCGTTTCCACTGATATTACGCGTATACTCGACATCCACATACAAACATGATAAAGAACATGAGCATCAATATCTTCATTTACAGTCAGGGCCGGATTTACCATAAGGCAAACTAGGCCTTTTTTCGATTTGACTAGCCCTAGGGTCCAGGCTTAAAGGGGCCTGTTAGCGCACTCCATTTTTAAGCAGCATTTATTTGAAGAGTTCAGAGCAAATTCCGTTCATTAGTGAAAAGCTAAACTAAATTGAATGTTGCTCATCGCGATGGGAGAGGGGGAGTTAGGAATTGTTAATGGGGCCCTATCATGACAGTTTTGCCTAGGGCCCAATATAACCCAAATCCGGCACTGTTTACAATTCACATTTACATCCATATTAATATTATCTTCAACATTACATATCATTAACAACCAACCACAAATACACTACCATTGGTCTCTTTATACTTTATACAAGCCTACCTACTGAATGTTCTGTAGTTTTACAATTATTTCTATTCAGTTACATGAAACTGAATCGTCATGTACTAATCTTATTTTACGTCAATTTAACATTATTTAATATTCAACGACGCGATACGTTAGATTAGCAGCCGCCATACCGATAAATACAGGTATAGATTGATGTATATAATTGATGTAAATCTTTGCTTAATTAACGTCCACAGCCACATCCTTTCGGAGTACGTTACTAATAATCGTTATACTATTAGGTATTAGGACTGGCTTCATATTAATTAACGCAATTGTAAATTTTAAAATTTTGAGTACTTATTAAGAATTGTTGAAAGCGATATATTTCTAAATCCGTCACTGGCGATTCTCAATGTTCGTTTCAATGATTCGCCTTTTTGCTTCTATTTTAGGATTTTTTACTCAATTCTAGTATCGATGTATGTATATCTACTTTTATAATTATACTTAATATTTAATTAATGTTTAAGTTTACCGTGAATAGTTCTAATTATGACGAAAACGAATTTTAAGGTTTAATAGAAACTTTTGACGTTGCATACTGTTTTATTTCAATAACATGATTTTATTGATCATAAAATGAACAGAAAAACTAAAATTAATTTCTCACATTCTCATTTAAATTTTAATCATATTGCGACAATCACGAAAAAATTGTCTGTTTAAAATTTGTTTAATTATTATAATGCTCAGTGAACAATTACAAAATGCTTCAGTTTACTAATACAACAATATTTGAATCTTATTAATATTTTTTTAATTATTACAACATAGAACAATCAAAAAACGAATTTATGTAATTAGAACAATTATTAATCAATTTTTATGCAACAAAGTTAAACAAATTGTTGAAAAAATTTAAATTGATTTTACTTTAATTGAATTTGAACATTAATAAAACTTTCATCGTTCTTCTGTTTGGGGTGAGATGACATCTGCAATCGTCTTTGTTGGCTTGAACATTCTTCCCTCCGCTCTGGTTGAAAATTTTCTTCCTTTCGGTCTGTCTTCTTAGAAGAGTGGTATCTGGTTCTGGGGACGCTTTTGTTTTTTGTAATTTCCTGGTTTCTTCCTTCAAATTGTTATATCGGTGATGACACTAATGACAATGCTTTAGTGAACTTCCGGTTTTCAAATCTGAAACTTACAATTATCACTTAGTTATGCTTTCGTTTAATTTTTGTTAAGAAAAAAGAAAAAATGAAATCTATTTTGAACTGTCAAATGTATATTTTTTATAATCGAAATTTTGTAGATATATAAAAATGATTTTAAATGAAAAGAAAATTATTATGGTGATTGCAAATGAAATTAAATTTTGAAAAATGAATTTAATGTTTTTTTTGTATTCGAAAGAATGGTTTAATGTTGACGAAAAGATCCAATAGTTCATGATGTTTGGTTTCTCTGAAGTTGTGTTTTCTATAGAAGTAGCTCAAGCTGTAAAAAAAAATCAACAAAATTACAAAAATGTAATTAAAGTTAGGTAACTTAGTGAAATCTCACACTTACCAATTTTTATATTAGTAATTTTCCATCGAAAACGTTTGAAGTATGTTCGTGCGTAGAAAACTGTTTATAAACGGCGTTCACATTGGTAGGTGGCAAATCGAGAACCAAAATCCAATCCTTCATCCGCATCCCCCGGGAAAAATTCAGAAAAAAATCTCCCCGACGGCCCGTGAGGATCGTCCAAACTTAACTTCTGGCCGAACAAAACGCGCAAATCCATGCACGTCGCGAACGACCAGGATTGCGAAATGCAGTCAAGATGATGTCCATAAGGACAACAATATAAAGTTTGGTGTGATAATCAATTCATAGTTGTGTGTTGGCTTTTGTTTCATGTTTAGTTTGGTCAGAAGGTTAATTTTGGTTTGGTTACGATATTCATTGGATAATTGTTGCTTCAGAGTGCATTTACGCAGAACGCCTGCCACACCCCGGGGTCCTCATTCGGAGGACCCAAAAGCGGGGAAGACGTTAGGCGAACTCGGTCAAGACGTTTTTTAACCGAGCACTCTGGAACCCAATGTTCACCAGATGAACGCCAATTAGATAAACGACGAACATAGTTTCCAAATTCGTTTTCTTTCAATTGTATCCAAATTATTGAGTCCATATTCTAAAAAAAAAAAAAACAAAGACGCAGGTAATTAATTCAGCTCCAAAGTTATATCTATTGGAATGCTAAAGTTAAATACTTCAAAATTAAATAATTATACAGGACTTACCCAGAGTTCTTTCGAATGCAAAAAAAAATTATGTAGGGAACTTGAAGTTATGATTGTTGAAATCGCAGCACAGTTTGTGCAAATCCTGCGAATTTAACAATGAAACTTGCAAGTCCAGCGATCAGTTGCCTCTTTATATACTCTGCCTAAATGAGAAGTAATTTTTTTGATTGTAAGGATTTGTATTTCCTAAATATATGAGCAACCTTATATTTATATTAAATGGCACGAACTGTTTATGTTTTCATAATCTATAAGCAAAGCAAAGACGCTTGTTTTGTTTAATCAGCCAAATCAGGAATTCGTGTTTTCGTTTCTTATATTTCATACAACCAAAATATCTTATAGTAACGAATGCTTAAATAAAGATCATATTTTAACAATAAGTTATAAATGGATATTTAAGAAGAGTTTTAACATACGCACAGGCAGAGGCGGATTTAGGCATGGTCTTTATGGGCTGAAGCCCAGGGTCCCGTTAAATCAAAGGGCCCCTTCGCTTGCATACAGAAAAAAAGGCAGTTTACTATTGCCAATTATTAAAATTTATTTTAGAAACAAAAATTTTACATTACAAAAAATTTGATTTGACGAATGAAAATTAATACAAATAACTTTAAAAGCAAAAAAGTAGGTATGTGATTAAGCAAAATAATTTTGAAACTGAAATTAAAATTAAAATTTGAAATTTTTCCATTCGAAAGAAAAACAATTTTATATGCTAAGATTTGTAGAATGTAATCGTGACCTGACGTCACGTGTATAGCAATTTTTCGAAGTTGTTTTCCAGAATAGTTGAGATTCGTTTGATCTTGCTGTAAAAATGAAAAATTTTAATGAATTTTATTGGACTAGAGAAAAGGCAAACTTACCGAATATAGAGTAATTTTGTAACGAAACTCCGAATTTTTCAAGTATGAACGCCAGAAAGTGTTAGCTTGCGATGATGTTCACCATTGGGGTGGCCATTTGAGAACCAAAAGTTCACGATCCTACAACCGCAACGCCGGTTGCCCAACGATGCAGGAGAATCCACCAAGTGTAACGTTGAACGTTACTTTTGTATTCCCGGCTGGGAATACAAAATAACGTTCAACGTTACACAAGAAGGTAGCGAAAACGCAGTCATGACATCAAAAAGGATTTGTGTGTATTTTTGGACTTGAAAATCATTTCGTTGTTTCGACTTTTTCTTTTGGTTGATCATTTGGTTTCATTATGGCAGATAGCTCAGAGTGTATTACGCAAAACACCCGCCACACTACGAGGTCCCCGAACTGAGTCCTAATTGGGCCCGTAGAGGACCCAATAGCGGGGAAGGCGTTAAAGCGAACTTGGTCATGATGTTTTTTGACCAAGCACTCTGGCCCCCAACGTTCACCGATGAACGACGCTGGCGAGGGCGGCGAGCATAGTTTCCAAATCCGACGATTTCATTCCATCGTCCAAAATGTTGGATATTATTCTGGAAAAATCATAGAAATCAGATTACCTACTTCAATCAAATTCTTCACAAATTTTACAATTGAAAGTAATTCATAAATTGTACACACGCGACAGCTAAATATTTAATCAATTAGAAATATAAATAAATGGAACTCACCGAAGTTTCTTTCGAATCAAACAATAAACAAATTTGTTGAAGTTGTCGTTGATATCGCGGCACTGGACGTACGAATGCGGCGACATCAACAATGCAACTTGAATATTGACAGGATCAGATGCGTTTATATACTTTTCAGAAGCGATGAGTAATGGCGAACATTGCTGAGCAGTGAACTATTGAAATATTTACCATAAAAAGCACGTACTGTTTATAGTTTGCAATATTAATTTGGGCTTTTTGTAAATATACTTTGTTATGCTTTTATTCTTAGAATAAGAGATCTTGGTTTGTAGTGAGGAACAAATTTAAATTAAAAAATTTTGAGAAAAGCCTGACAATGGATGCGTTTTATTGCGAACGAAAGTTACACCCGTGAGACTGAAATGCAATAAAATGACTTCGTGAATTTTGAAATCATTTGGACAGCTATATAACTTATGTGTGGCGGTATAAAACACGTCAGTTCAGCAAGTTTATGGTTTATTTATAACCTTCTTAGAAAGCAATTACGAAAATACTTCGATCCATGATGTATTTTTCGAAAATTCTTGTCCCAGAAGCAAAAACCTTCACAAAACTTCACTTAACCTCAACCATACAAGTCTCAATCGATCGAGAGTTAGAAAAGTTACACTCCAGCGAGTTAGGTGAGTTAACATGCAATAAAACGTACCTAGTTTCGGCTAGTTTTATCGTTGACGGTGAATCATATTCGTTGGGTATTTTATGATTTTTTTAATGTTTTGTTTCACATAAAAAATGCATTAGTCATCTCCGTGGTCATCTCGGGTTATATTTATAAATGAAATTTATTATTTTTGTAACAATAAACATTCCGTTTGTATATGGAAATTAATAATGCTTGACGAACACGACTGATATGCTTTTGGCGAGTCAATCACTTATAGCTATTTACTTATTTTACTTATAGCTATAGGCAACTCTCATTGCTCATCGTACTACGCAGCGGCAATAATTGGCAACATAAAAACAAACGATGTTTGTTTATAACTCTGTCCTATGAGATTTTATTGTAAAATTTTGCTAAAACTGAGTTTTTAGAGAAGAATTGTCAAAAACGTAAGTTGAATCACTAACCTGCTATCGCAATAAATAGATTCTTCTTTCTGGGAACTATCTAGGTATTTAAGTGTATATTATTTGTTGTGGCAATTAATAGCGTCAAATTAATTGACTTAAGATATTGTGTAATAACACAAGTATTTAGGGTGAATGCAACACAGAAAATTGAAACAATTTTGAATTTTCTAACAAATAATTTTAAAACGAGTCTATTCATTTGGGAAAGTATATTGTCATTTTTCAATGTTTTCTTAAAAATATCAAATGCTTTTTAAAAGAAATTAGCACGTACACGTAACAATTTCTTCGCTACGTAATTATTCTAACCTAGTAATAATTAATTTTTTTTTAAATTTACCTAAGTCGTATTTATATTATTGGTATACTATTGAATTTCACTAGTTTTCTTTACATATCAATAAACAATTAATAGCTTATACTAATTAGTTCATTAAAAATGAACTTAAAAAGAAATGTTAAAAATATTTCTAACAATTATGTAAATAAAATATTAGCTATAGTTAAATTTCATTTTTACTTTACTTCATTTTGCATTCACTTATTAAGTTAGCTTTGTAAATGGAATATCACAATTTATTAACAATAACAATGGGTTCGTTGCCGTCAGCATTCTCGGCAAAACTAATACCATTCGAGGGTGAATACTTTTGCAGCGTTTCTTCGAGTTCGTTGTAGGTAGCACAGTATTTGAAACCTTTCGGTTTTAATCCTTCGAATATCGAAATAACCGAAGGTTTCAAGTTATAAAACAGTATTAGTTGATTACGTTTAGAGAAGTCTTCAATTAATAATTTTATGCCCTAAAACAAAGGAATTATTTCAAATTAGATGACGACAAAGAGGATATGGAAGATTAAAAGGCATTTACGAAAACTGATCAGGTCACCACTGATCGGGTAGGTACCTTAGGAGCGTTCGTTTAGTGATCGAGTCACTGTGACCTAAGTTCGAAAACGTACTCGATCAGTGATGGGATCACAACCTGATCACTTCAAAAGTGTTATTCTCCTATGAAAATTGAGAGAAAGATGAAAGAACATTGACCAATAGAATAGGGCGGGTCATCTCAAATTGGTTCGAAAACCTCAGTGATCTTTAATAATCCGGAACACTGTGATCCAATCAGTTTTCATAAATGTCTTTCTTTGTTTATCTTTCTTTGTTTCTTTCAAAGGTAGGTACCTTGGCTGCAGTGAAATCAGCACCCTGAATATGTCTGGCATCAATAACAACAGAAATTGAACTTGAACCATGTTTAACACCAGCTTTGGACACATTTGCTCGAACGTATTCGACCGATGGAAATGCAAGACTACGATCTGGCGTAATTAGTAAGTATTCTGTTCCTTGTGATGTCTATAATTACACGAATGAATCATAATTAGAGAAAAATGCGACAAAAACTGCACTTACAGTTAATTTTTCGAGGTGCACGGATGGTCTGGCGCTTGCATATAGTAATGATAAAACATTAATGCCGATGCCAATCGCGATGCCTAATTCTAAACGTAGAAAAAGGCAACATAGAAATGTTGCTGTGGCCGGTATCAAGTCGCTTTCTACAATTAGTAACAAATAATAATAGTCGTGTTTCTTATAAATTCGTTTCTACTTACTTTTTGTGCGCCAAATGGGTTTAATAACTTGCAATTCAACCATGAATACAACAGCGGCTATAATAACGGCTGCCAATGAAGCTTTTGGTATGAAATAGAAATACGGAGTAAAGAAATGTAGCGAAAGAATAACAATTAGACCAGTGTAAATGCCACCGAAAGTGGTCTTGACTCCCGATGCGTTATTAACAGCACCACGTGACAATGCACTTGTTACTGGCATTGAACTCACAAAGGACGATGCGATATTACAAATACCTACCGCTAACATTTCTTGCGTGGCGTCAATGGCTTTACCTTCAGCTAAAAATGATATTAGTTTTTTAGTTTCGCCAGTTTCGGACAAATTGAAACGTCGATTTGGTACTTACAAAATACTTTAGCTAAAGCAATGTTTTCCAAAATACCCAACAATGGAACGACGATTAGAGCTGAACCCATCGTTGAAGTCATTGCGATGAAATTGTAAGTTGTGTTACCCACTGTTGTCTCGAAGTGAGGCAATTGAAATTCGGGCAAACCTGGTTTTACTTCTCCGGTTAGTTGAAACGGATGAGTTTCACGCGATTCAAATAGATATGCCATCACAGCGCAAAAGATTACAACTATTATGTTGCGTGCGGTTGATATGAGCCATATGGTTTTCGCTAGGAAGTCGTGTACAGGTTTACGTTCTTTTGGGTCTGATGGGCCAATTTTGAAGTCTTTGGATTTCTAATAAGTTCAGAAATAATATAAAAATTTGAAAATACAGAATGGGGCAACCCAATACTTTGACAGTGGTCAAAAAATGGCGGCCATTCATCTGCTTAAATCATGCGTAAATCACATGCTCCTAATTTCCCATTCCGTCTACCCCATGACCACCATTATTCTGACCTCTGTCAAAGGTATTGCATTGCCCTATATAGGAACGTACCCGTAAAAATAAAATGACAATCATGCACGACACACCCAGTATTAAATCCCAAAGACGTGTCTCTGAAATATGCTTGAAGATATTCTCCCAGACGTCAAGAAAAGTGCTACCAGAAACCGCAAGTCCTAAAATATCCTTTGCCTGTGTCGTGGCAATAATTATAGCTGCTGCTGATGTAAAACCGATTGAAACCGGTCCCGAGATGAAGTCAATTAAAAAACCTGTGAATAATCACAGAAAATTATTATTTATTGAAGTTTTAATGATTATACGGAGTGATTTTAAATTATTGACAGCTACTCACATGCCAGGCAACTAGATTTGAATCATTTAAAATCACTCTTTATTAGAATTAATTCGTTTTTTCTTTTCTTTCTATTGATGTTATGACGTCAGAAACGTCAAAATGTTACTCGTGGAGGTAAAACACGGGGCTGGCGGTGCTGAGATCAGCTGTACGCCAATATGGCATTGTGACGAATGGCTTGCATAACCAATAATGTATTTAGCCAGCCTTAGACATCATGTTTTCATCCACGAGCAAGTGAAATTTGGAAGTTATTACGTTATTAGAATGGCTAATACACCAGTCCGCTGTCATTGTGCCCACCACTCCCACTCTAAAAGCGACCACAGCAGTTTGCTTGCGTTTTAAACAAACCCCCAGTATGTAAACAGCTGTTTTGGACTGGTCTATTGCGGCAAGGCAACTCACCCAACTGTAAACAACCCATGATGAGTTGCACAATTCCAGAAATCAAACATAATAAAACTGCACCATCGACACCGAATCCGTGAATATTTTCTCTTGTTAATAAACCAGATATCGCTGTTGGTCCAATAGCAGAATCCTTAACGCTGCCCAAAATTGTATAAATAAAGCAACCCATGAATGATGAATAAAGACCAATTTGGGGCGGCAAACCCGCAACATTAGAATACGCGATAGCTTGGGGAATGATTGTCAAACCAACAGTTACACCAGCAACCAAGTCACTAACAGCTGTCGAAACATTATATTCCGGTAGCCAATTACAAATCGGTACGCGCTTCATTAAGTTCTTTTTGGTGCAATAACTTGAAGATTTCACTTTCATCCATTCTTTTACAGTTGGCTTGAAATTGTTATCAACAGGTGTCCCGTTTACGTATTTGTCGTTAGGAATATATAAAACAGCACTTCCTAAAAAAAGATAAAAATATTAATTATGTTTACATTTAAAAATTCCATGGATTTTTACCTTTTTTGGAACAATCCAAACAAGATTCCCGTCGTTGATCATTCACAGTACTCTGGTCATTTTCCATAGCAGGATTTTCAGTGCCATTACCGTTGGCATTGACATT
The DNA here is from genome assembly GCA_030264535.1 of Liometoxenus newtonarum. NCBI lineage: Eukaryota > Metazoa > Arthropoda > Insecta > Coleoptera > Staphylinidae > Liometoxenus > Liometoxenus newtonarum. The sequence continues at coordinate 13,826 of JARJEB010023635.1, forward strand.
GGCCCTCAAATCGCTTTGACTTTGACCTATCAAGGTCAACTGGCTGTTGTTAATATTTGTATTATACTTATCCATTTTAACAAACAAACAAACAAACAAACAAACAAACAAACAAACAATGTTTGTGTGCTTGTAATAAAGTTAAAGTACGTTTGCTTCTTTTTCAAACTTGTATATCTGGTCGAAAATATTGTGTTCGACTTTTTTCAAATTCGCCGTGTTGGCGAAGATAAAAAACCACACAGCAAAAAAACGATGCCTGCTGGTTTCGCTGTGTGTCGTCTTTTTTTTCGGAACGATGTGTCTATGGGTTTTTTATTTGAATTTACAGTTATATTTCATGTTTTCGACGATATTTAAGTGTTTGAAGTCCTTATTGTTATTTTCAAATGTTGTTGGCGTTGTTTTGTTCCTTTCGGTTTTTTTTCTGTAATTTTTCGATCCTAATAGATGTATTCCTAAAATTAAACAAAAAATAAATTATATAATGCTTGTAAATTATGTCATAATTATTACAGTTTAAATTTGATATAAAATCATACCTACATAAAGAAACAAAAAAAGCATTTGCCTTTCATTAAGAAGATAATGTTGATATAGGAAAATATTCGGTTTCGCAATGCTTAATCCTCATTTCGTTCAGACTTTTGCGGTTTGTAAATTACATGTTGTCATTCAAAATTGTGTGCTTCTATAAAATAATGTTGTCGATTGAACACTATGATTGAAATTTATTAACATCATGCATGACGTTTCCGGAAACTTATTTTTTACTTGAAATTCCAGTTCATTGGTTTTCTTCTTGTTGTTTTCGTCTTGATTTTCGGATCTCCCAGTAATTAAATGGTTTTTGTTTGATATTAATCATAATCTGCAAATCATGTGACGACCACATCAATCTAACAACGAAATGAGGATCTACAACCGATTCAAACTAGTTTGGGCAAAATTAACAACAATCATAAAAAATGATAATCGTAAGCAAAACTCGGCCATTCCATTACATTCATATAGACTATAATTAATTGATATTAATGTATTTGTTGATTAGTTGAGATTTATATCTCTTGTAAAGCCTCGTTCTCACTTATTCGAGAAATATTCGAGAAAAAGAAAACGTCCGAATATTCGGACAATTTGACAGGCACCGGAAAAAAGTTGAAATCATTCCAACTTTTTGCGAATATTCGCAACCTGTGACATCTGTCAACCTGTAAGAATAATAATAAAAATCGTGAAAACTGTAATTTCCTTATATTCGCAAGTGACAACGAGGTTTTACTTGTTAGTGTTTAATATTCTAGATTTAGTTCTTTTCTTTATAAATTATCATCAGACCAGTCGAAAAAACAGGATAACAAGTTCAGAAACAGTAGTAATTATATTTGGAAGACTAATTAAATTATAATCAATTACAAAACAATTAAAAAAATTATACCTAATTAAATAAATTAAAAATTAATTTGATTTTTATGACGACCTCATCATATCAAAACTTCGTGCCTCGCTAAGTTTTAAAGATGTATTTGCAAATCATATAAATATTTAAATGAGTGACATGTGTTATACTTTAATATAATAAAAAAATAAACGCATAAATTGAGAACATTGAAAAACTGTAAATTGTCATGTGTTAAAAGGATTACAATTATATAACATTAAATTGCGTATTTCGTTGATAAATGAAGAATATTTGCATACACTTTTTCGTAATTTGTTTGTGCAAATAAATAAATCTTCTTTGTCATATTGTATCAACTTAATCTTTATTGTCATTCTTTTTGATGTACATATTACTTAAACAGGTTTGAGCAAACTTAACAAATTGACTGATGTGTGCTTATTACATAAAATAGGTACTTACAGTGCGAGAAAACACATACCATGATACAAAACAATTTTATCTTTTTGAAATATATGCGTCACATGTTTTTGAAGAAGAAAAAAATCAAGTTCAAGTTTTGACACTAGAATTTTATTTCCGCTTTGTTTGATAAAATTAATTGTTTAATCAAACCATAAATTAAATGATGAATTATAATACGACAATAAATTTAATTACACATGTACGTCTCTACATGTTAGATTATTTTTTTTCTTGTTGCTGGTCGGAAAAATGAAAAACCGTCATTTAGAAATCTTGCGATAATTTATGAGTTATTTTATTTTAGATTATATTTTTTTCGCTTTAATTCTTTCATTTGTAATTGCAAATAATTACGCAAAGAGTAATCAAAGCTTATTAATTCAAGTGAAGAGTCAGTTCGTAGAAATCACGTATTTCGTTGGTAACTTGTGCAAATAAGTGTTATTTACAATGTGTTCGCATATAGGTAGGTATTATTAAGATATTAATTGTAGATTTGCAAATTTTAATGAAAATTTCGAAATAGAATTTTGCTGGATCAATAAAAAGCAATTTTTCATTTAAAGGGACATATTGTATATAATTTCATAAGTACAAAAATGAAATGAAATGAAAACGAAGAAATGAAATAAGACTATTTATTCGCGCATTCATTTATATGAATATTCTATATCTGTATTATAGAACTTTCACTCCATAATTCATAATTCGACGCTTTATTGTTCGACTTCGTTTGGGTAGGTAAAGGAAGGTAACGATCGAAAATTTTAGTTTTCTTAACGTCGTGGTCGTCATCCGCCCATGCATTCCACTTTAGCACTAGCACTGAATAAATAAAGTATCCGGCTGGAGGGAATTGGCAAAATATAACAATGGCTATTTTCGCGTTGTATGTACGTATATGTACGAACTCTAAACTACTCTGAGCAATTCCAAACTGGTCGTAGTAGTAGTTTGCAGTGGTATATTGAAAGCAGGCAATAATTCTATGTGCCAATGTACCGTACAATACATTCCTTGTAATCGTCAAAGCAAAACTACTACGTTTTATTTGCAAACAAAATAAACTCATATAATATAGACCTATATAAATTGGCATGAATTTTATTGAACAAAATTTAATATTTATTGACTAACAAAAATACCCATATAAACAAATGTTAGTTTACTATCGTCAAATTAAAAAAAGAAATAAAAATTATTGAAGTATTGTTGACATTAGCTAAATATTGTTTAATTTTTACATGTGCGCCAAGTGTTTGAGTGTTATAATTTAACGTTTCTTTATTTGCTTATCTTATACGTTCGCCAATATACATTCTTCTCATAATTGATACGTTTTCAATTTTAATACTGTAAAGCTACGTGTCCACTATAGAGTTTTTTGGGTAGACTGTAGAGCGTAGAGTGTAGAGACTCTACCTGAAGTGTGTCCACTACGGCACGTCTCTACCACTCTACGGCTCTACCTAGA
>JARJEB010023639.1:0-10035 GCA_030264535.1 Liometoxenus newtonarum
AGTTGGATCGGTCACTTCAAATTCGTTAAATCTTGTTGAACTTTAATACGCGATCAATGTTATTTAATTGCAGTGATTTCTGAAAATCCATAACTCACAGTAGTGAGTTATGAAAATCTATAACTCACGGTAGTGAGTTATAGGTACCATTAATCACTCAAAAAATGCTAGGTGTAGAAAAAGAATATTATTTTACTGAATGAAACTCAATACTTTCGGATGGGGATTTAGATCTGGGTTTAGGTAAATCCGTAAATCATGTTTGATTATCATTTGTATGATTTTTTTATTATTCCTTTCTCCATATATCTGAAAGTTAAAAACTGTGGTCTGTAAATTTTTCATCGATCGTGTCTTGCGTCTTGATAAATCCGCATTTCAATATATCGTATACAAGGAAAGAGTAAGAAAAATGAAAAAAAAAAAAAACATTTTGCCGGGTAGATACATTTCAAAATTTCAATCCACATCCGATCTTGAATAATATTTTTTTTCTGACTCTGTCAGTCACTCAATGAGAAATAGAAATAGAACACGAATATGTATGGATGAGCGCTGTTCGTACATCACAATGACATGTAATTTTCAATACCTTCATATAGTTCATAGAAATACAAGCACTACATCATCACTACCACTACCAGTGCCGTATCTTCTCAAATGTATCACAATTTTATCAATATTTCATGGTGAGGGCAATATTGATCTTTTTGTTCTACCTCTACATGCCTGTTTCCCGATGGTAAATCCACTTCTGTTTGGTCTAGCCACGTATTATTCGCGTGAATATCGAAAAATATTGGAAAAGACACTGCAATTCAAATCTTGTCTGTCATACATGTCGTTTACATTCATTGTACAACTATACAATACTTTGTGTTTCACATATTGAGTTGCCACGTAGGTATATTTGAGTGAAACACTCTGTATATCCTGTTTTTTTGAAACCAAAGACATTGTAAGGATAGACAGAGCATGATCATTTGTCGCCGTGCGTAAGAGTGTGTTTGTTATCCAGGAAGGCAAGAGAGGGAAAATCGTGTCTTTGGGGGTGGGGGAGATAAAGAAGACATTCCCCTGGTGTTGATGGCAACGCGGCAAAAATAGAAACTTGCTTGCGTGCTATGGTGCGCTTGGTTTTTTTTAGTTTCACGTTTCGCCGTTTGATATTCAGCACCAGGGGAAAGTAAGCAGTCCATCTCTTTTCGCCCTGGGTGCACATTACCAAGCTGCCAATGCTCTGTCTATTCTTATAGATTTTTTCAGTTCCAATATCTTCCGCTCCATTCTTCAAATGTGAACAGTTACTTTTCGTGCATTATACATCACAAAACGATACTCAATGTTAGTGCTGTACTTTTTCAAAAAGATTGATTGCATTTCTCCTGACTGATGCCGCAGCTAAAAGAATAATGCCTTATCTGTTCCGAGCGTGTTTCTTTCATCTCTTAATGCGCGCAATTCTGGCAAGCTTGACGAGCGTATTGATTTCTTTTTCTTTTTTTTTCCGCTGCTTTTCATTATTTTTTAATATACAGTGTTGGACCCGATCGCTTGGTTTCGCGTCTATCGTTGGGTTATTTGTGAATAGGATGTAAGGAACTTTTTACTTCTTTCTAGTAGAAAAAGAAAATTAATACCTGATGCAATGTTGAAGCAATGAAGGTACAAACTACCCAAACTTAATTGAATTGCTTGGTTATTTGTGTGCCAGTATTTGGGGATGTTCTCTTTCGGAGAACGAGAACGGTGAGCTGCGTGCCGACGTGCGTTTACCTTTTCATCCAAGGACGTCTTCCTTCCGTTTCGTTTTTCCTGTCTTCATCGTTTCTCTCAACTCGTTATTATATCGTATGTAAGGCTTAGTTTGGGATGTAGGTACCTACAGAGTGCCGATTTTGGACTCCTAATAAATACTAAGTTGTTGAACCAGAATGAAACCGGTAGTAAAATCCCATAAGAAAATAGAACTTTAATATTGCGGAATTTTATCTACTTCCTATTCTGGATAGGGGGGAACTCCTTATTGCTTTTTTGCAAGACTTTCTCTTTTCTCAGATTTACGTGGTTTCTCCTTTACAGCAGCTGCACCTCCACCAAAACTAGAAAACTGGTTCAAGCTCATGCATATTTGACTCACACACTTAACTTACCATTAAATTAATAATATATTCGTATACCTAGTTTTAGAGAATTAATGCGGTTTTGCAGGTTCCTTTGAAACTTAAACTAAGAAATTCCAAGTTCATTGAAAACGAAAGTATGTTAGGAATCGATTCACTGCACAGTCGGGGCCAATAGAAAGCGAAAAACTTAATACCAAAATGCTGGAATAGTCGAAAGTCCTCAAAGTTCGATTCATAGTATACTTCTCGACGGCGCCTTCCCTTCACTGATGAGGTCCAACAAGACCGAAACATGTTTGTTGTTGGCGTCATATTGATCGAGGTGCATAGCTGGAAGGTCGTATTTTTTTCATTAGAATACGCTTTGGGAGGTATAAGCATCATCAAGGCAATTTTCTCATTTATTAGTCGAATGTTGTTGATTTTACATAAATTTTTAGACAATTTTTAATTAATATTCTTTTGTTCCTTGGCATTATACCATTAAGTCAAATTTCCTTTCAGACTCTAGAAATTCTCTCATTTTCATTTCATCAGTTCACAAACAATGCATTCATTTTGTTCGACTATTTACTTTTCCTTTCTCCTAATTTGTGTTACTCTTGCCTGTATTAGGTAGATATTAATTTTAAATGTTTTATGCGTCTCCGGCGTCTCTTCCATTTACCTAATTTCAGATTTCTAAGCTACGTCTATAATTCGACTTTGCTCTCCTATACTCTAAACACCCCCTGGAATAATTTCAATTATACAATGGGCGACTTATTGTTTCAATGTCAATTAATTATCAAACATTAGAATTTTGAATATTACTATAGGTACTAACAATTCGTAATAACTCTGCAGTTACTAGAATTATATTCATGTATATTCATGGCCGTAATAAAACGTCAAGAATGAAATGCGAAATCGTTGTCATTGTTCGTTGTATCAGAATTAATGTCAGTTACCAGTTAGGCAGTTACACGTATACCATGCGTGGTATTTCAAAGTGTTACATGGGAATTTACATGGAAAAATTAATAATGCTTATGGTTGCTCTCCAGAAGATCGTATCACTTTGATTTTTTTTATGCACAATATTTGTCAACTAATTAACCACATTCTCTGTGAAAATTGGCATCCCAAACGAATTTTTTCTATTGTTAAGATCAAAATGACATTTCAATTAAAAGTGCGCGTTTAAACGTCCCGCGTGTAAGGTTTTCAGTTGCATATGCAACCCAATATACATAATCGCTATTTAAAACGTCACTTTGTTTTTAAACTAACCTCTATTTAAAATTTTGTATTTTATACTTGATTTTATAATTAAAGATCAGAATCATAAAACTGAATTTAAGTGTAGAAGAAAAAGTTACGATTGTAAAACTTTATTACCGGGGGCACAGTGCTCAAGAAATTTCAAAACACTTTTGCGAGTTTTTTTCTTTGAAAATAGACAGTTTCCAAGCTAGATGGACATTTCAAGATTAATAAAACAATTTGAAACAAAATCAAAAAAAAAAAATCAAAGTAATACGATCTTCTAGAGAGAAACCATCAGCATTATTAATTTTCCCATGTAAATTCCCATGTAACAGTTTAAAATACTACACACGGTATAAATTCGATGCGTTTGATTGAAATTTCAAAAACGGCCAGTTTTCTATAGCAAAAGATACGTTCATATTTGTTAGAGAATTTAATATAAAGGAAATTTGATTGCCTTCCACAATCTGTAGGTATACATAATAAGATTCCAAGACCAAAGGGAACATGATGAGCAGACGAAGGACCCCGCGTTGGGAATTTGGCCAAGAAAATTTATTATAATCGCCTCCGAAAAGTTGTAATTTATTTCGACGTCTTTCCTAACTTAACCCCAACTACCTACAATATCACGACAAAGTTTTCCCCGCATATAGACATGCACAAAGCAGCGATAGTCAGTAAATTAATTAATCCTCGGTGGAACTAGTTAAAAACAAATCGAAATCAAAACCAAACAAACGCTCCTCTCCTTTTTCTTTTTCCCTTGTCGCATAGAAGCTCCGTTTACCTTAAGACTGTGTCGGCGATAACACCTCGTGCGATTCAAATAGTATTTGTACACGTACGGAGGCAGCGAGCGTTTCGTCTCCTCGCCGATCCAGCCGTGGTCACGTGCAAAAAACGCAGCAGCGGTGGCGGCAGAAACGCCGCCGGATGTCGCACCACCACAGCAACTCACACACGCTGCCAAGCCGCCGAGATTGTAGGTGTTGCCGTCGTAGTTGTAGTCGTATCCAGTTGACTGAGGAGTAGGATGGTGATGGTAGTAGTTCGCGATGCTGTTGCTGCCGCCACCAGGGCCGTCGATGTAACGATGGAAGGACGGCGACACCGGATACAATAACGGCGACGGGAACGAGGTGAACGACGACGACGAAGGCAGCAACGCCGGATAGTAATCTCGCACGATGCCGGGCAGACGACTCATGCCATCAATATTTTCACATATTTTTATTTTTTACTTTTAGTTATAAACGAAATATTCAATTCGACGACGACGACGACGACGACGAGGAGGAATTTAATTTCTGGCGGGTTTACGTTTTTAATTTTGTTTTTCGTGGCTAGTTTACGTATTAATAAGGCAGTGGGTATTAAATTTTTTTTATAACTTGTTAAAACGTTTATTCATTATTAATGGCGTCTTATTCTTGCTTGTATTTGCATGCTCCTGATGGCAGCAGGATGAGCACGAAACTATAACAATTAATTGACAGCGCGGATTACAATACCAAAGGACTAACAAGCAAACCAATAAGCTCCTTTGGATTGCGAATTGTGAAACATTGGCGCAAGGGATTAATTCCAGGTCCGTACTCAAAGGAACATTATCCTTGATGTTTTCATGAAAAAAATAACTATAAAAGTATCTACAACTGTGTTTTTCCTCATCAATAAATTTATGTGCCAATGAACAACTAAGGATTTGAAATATGCAAGGATTATTACAATTGTCAAAGATTTGATAGTATTATTGTGGTAATTGTGTTGATATATACTGTCAATTGAAGTGTTTACTTGCTATATGCAAAATCATATCAAAGTTATGATCGCACGAGTATAAAGATACAAGACCCGAATCAGGTCATCGCCAGGATGTGATATAGATCGAAGCGTCCGATTGTAATTAACTGGCATTGTGGGACGTTTGCTGTTCGCAAACAAACGTTTCCAATTGAATTTCGCCAAACACTATTGCGACTATTCATATATGTACAAAGGACTAAAAAATAACAAACAACGAGCATAATGAGGACTAAGTCAACAGCACTAATGGATAATTACCATTAGAATAAGTAACAGTTTTGAAATGAAAAATGAAGTTTTTCCTTTTTCCATATAAAATAAAATAAAAATAAAATCAAGAAGACCAAGCTGGAAGGACAGCTGCCCATATACGAAATTACATCCTAATACGTTGCTTGGTTTGCCAGGAATTTTGCTCACACACACACAACACACCAAACACTACATTTTCTGAGATTTCCGACTACCAAATTTTAACCGATCACACCTATCTTTCCTTACTATACCTTCGGTGAGTTGAAAAAGGGGCCCCCAAATGTTTACTGCCCCATCAGGACCCCCGATAATTTGTTACGCCACTGCATTAATTCACAGTGGACTCCAAAGGTCAGATGGGCAATAAAAAGCAAAACTAAAAACGTAATAAGTAATAAAGTTGCTTTTTTGTTTTGCTTTTTCTTTTTTCTTTTGTTAAGTATAATATAAATTTAGTTTGGTCTTCTTTGTTGAATTGAGAAAAAAAGGAAAAAGACACAAATAAACAAAAAATAAAATCACCTATTTGGCTGAGAATAAGGATTACTTATTAACTTTTTACCTCTATTTCGACCAGTTTTTACGCCGTGACTTTGTAAAGAGTTTTTGTTTTTGTTTTTTTTTTGGATTTGCTTTTTGTCTTTTTGTTCGGTGTATATAGCTGCACCTGATTACTCCTATTACACTCGCCTGGCAACTCTTATCCTTCCTATCCTAACTATTACTGCCACGATTTAAGCGAAAGTTCGAACAACTGCCATTACCATTTTCAGCTAGAGAAAGCACAGAGTAACTTTCGTTTGGCATCCTTTATTCTTTATTGTAATTTATTTCCTTTTCGAACTTCAAATTGATAAATAGATACTTTCTTGAATAATATAATAAATCGAAGCAAACTTATTTTATTATGACTTTTCTTAAAATTTGCATACTCGTATGTCTGAACACCCTGTATTTAGGTAGTAGTTTTAGTTTATAACTAACCACAAATCCTTCCTCGTTGCTCATATTCCAAGGACGTGGTGCTCTCCTCTCTTAACTTATTTTGTTGCGGTTTTCTCCATATACCCCTCTCGCTTATCGTATCCCCTTCAGCCCCTAAAACGTTGGAAGGATAAAATCTAAAACCCGAAGGGAGACCGCGCACAAACTATGCAACATCCAACAACTAAGCACGAACATGAATTTCTGTTTCTATTCCTGTGTTTGAAGTGAAAGGAAAAAATTAAACGAACAAACTAGGACACAGGATTCAAAAAGGATAATCAGATTTTTAATTTGGATGATTGCGCCGGCTGCACTAATCGTTAATGAATGACGAGAGCCGACACTGGATTCGTTTAGTTAGAGTCAGCTGCACAATAACTAACCCGACTTATTTTCATCCTTGCTTCCTTCATGCCCTTCCACTTAATACCAAGTTGCGACGATATCTAACTGTGGCAGTGACGCTTGAAACGTTCATATAGGACGAAGGATGAAGGCTGAAATACGCAATCGTCATCGAAATAAATTTCCAGGAACTTCCATATAATTCTCGGTATAATTCCTCGTCTCTCTTATTTCACTAGCATATATATAATCCGCAAGAATTCCCAGCAATTCCCAAACAAAAAAACCCACGAAACGAGATGTCATCGTTGACTTTTAACCCTTCACATAACTACATAATTGAATACATCAACATCAACACTATTTTTCTGAAGTCTCAGAAAAGTTGGTTATCTAATGAAATTGATAAAAATCCAGCTGCAACTTGAATCAGTTCAGTACGCGCGTTCAGTCCGTGTCAGAAGCAGCTTTAATCCTTGGTACTTTATACATTTTCTTCTACTCGTCCTTCTCCTTTCCCATCACGGCCTTGTAAATCTTGCCAAGAAGGTATCATTTCGAGGACGTATTCATTCATGTTCATAGCATTGCAGTTGACTGAAGATGTCCTCGTTTTCCTCGCTTTTGTTGCCAGTTGCCAACAAAACGAGACTTGAGACGAGTATTTTTTTTAGTATAATTATATGCGATTTTCTTCTCTCCTAGAACTACACCCAGTATATCAAAATGAAGTTGTGATTATGTTCCTGTTCCAGTCCCAGTTATATACAAGGATATAAAGTTGTAAAAGGAATTTCCACTTGAAAAACTACAAATTTAAATCTCCCGCGGCATCATCATTAATTTGTTCACTCGAAAAAGTTAACACCCGGAAGTTAAACAGGAATTAGGACAACATCGTTAATCATCTTATTAATGCTGCCTATCTTTACAGTTTAATGAGTTTAGCTTATTTCGATTCGAAAAATCACAATTTTTCATTTTTATTTTGAAAATCGGGAACGCGCGGACCCAATCCTTTTCAATTTTAAAACAAAGGAAATAGCGCAATAAATCATAAAATTCCTTATCATAAGTAACATGAATAAAAACACTCAACGAATTAAATGGATGAGTTGAGTGCATCGCAAGGATAACGCAAGGATGAAACAATATTTGTTATAGGTACCTAACCTATACATATATGCGGTGGATTCAGGTATTCATGAATTTTGGGAAAATTTAGCTATTAAGCTTAATTTCCCGCAATCCTTTGTAAATATAAACTGCGTTAGCCTGTAACGAGAACTTTGAAGGCCTTGAAAGTTTAATTTCGATTTTAAATTGACGCTATAAACACACAACCAGCACTCGTAAACCAAAAACACAATACGATCAAAATTGACACTTAAATTTTCGAAAGGAAGAGAATAATAAATCGGTTTTTAGTTGTCAATTTTGGCCGAAATTCGTAAATGTTTTTCGAGTTGGTGCGGGAGGGGTTACGAAGTTATTGTGTCGCACCATCAGATAAATGAAGGATAATATTCCAGGTTCAGTTTCCTGTTTCCAGTTGGAAAGCTTCCAATTGAAATTTTTCGAGTTCGAAAGCGCCAGTCAGGATGATATAATCCTGCCCTAAAACTATTCTAGTTGTTATTCTGACTGGCTCGTTATCCTTCTATTCTAATTATAATAAATGGCGGCGCTTACATCTATCTCCTGGTGGATACCTTCGCCCTTTTGTTTTCTTACGAACTATTTTTCAAGTAAAAGCCAATAAAAAGGCCGATAAAGTCAAAAAAAAACTATACAAAATTCGAAAAACTCATTATGTTTTTGAAAAGACGAGAAAAAGTCAAAAAAAAGAAAAACGAACAGGACACGTGTTACGCATTCTCAATAGTTTGTTAGCCTATTTTTCTTAACAGACTTTACCGCATATAGTAATCGATCCTTTGTGATTTCCTCTTTTTCTTGGCCGTCCCCTTTTTCATATAGCTTTTCCTTCTTTTTTTTTTACAACACTTTCCTTTTCTCATCCGTATTCCGCTCCAGCCTATATGTATAGCTATAGGTATATGCGATAAACAATCGAATAATTTCCTTTGGTCCTTTGTCCACATTGTCCTTTCCTATATAGTTTTCCCTGAGATTTCCTCCTGTTCCTGTTTGAACAACCTGCGCTCTTTATATTCGTATAAATGACTAGGACACGGACATTGCGTGAACATTGTGAAAACGCCATTATGCACAGCGTGCATGTGCGCCGGAAATGTAATTCCCGGAAAAGTCGTGCAGTCCTCCGCATATGTCACATCTGCGATTTATTGGACAAACTAGATCAAACTTTCCACGTTTTCTCTTCATTTCCATTCCACCTACGAATTCAGTTGGCCCAGTCCGGTCTGATCCCAGCCATATTTCTTCATTCTTGCACCGTTCATTCATTTTTATGGCTTTTTTTTTGATATTTCCGGTGCGCAGGATTAAACGATCGAAAATTTAAAATCCGTATGATCATTTAATTCGCACTACTAATAATAATTTATTAATTGTAATTGAGTCATCGAGTATACAAGAGAATGTAAACCAAAAAAAAAAAACGGAAGGGTCAAAATACAATCCACTTCGAAGTGATATCTAAGCCAGGACTATAGTTAAAGGACGAAGAATATGCTATGTAAGGGCAGAAAACAACGAACGCGAAACAAAATGGGAAGTTATCGTTATACGAATAGAATAGAATCGGGGGCTGGGGGAAAGTTTATGAAAATGTTCTTAATTAAATCGAAGCCTTTCCCATTCCCAGGGTGCATCAAAACTTTGTGTTATTTCAGCAATAAGCAATCTTATGAAAAAGTACAGGGTGATTTTAAATAATTGAGTTCTTTTTATAATGTATACATATATACAGTACACGCTCGTTTAGATTTCCTTCGGTGGAGCTGCGCACTAGTTCAAAAATTATGGAAGTGGGAAATTTCAAAATTGTCAGCGGCGTAGACATTTTTGATTTGTTTGTCACGTCGCTTCATTTTTCCTGGAATAGCGATTATTTGACATCTAAAAGAATGCACAACCCTCATAGCAGTAGCGTATCCAGACCGCGCCATGGGGGGTAATGTATAAGGGGGGGGGGGGCATACCCCCCCCCCCCCCCCCCCCGGCGCCCCGCCCGCGCCCGTCGCGGGCGCCCGCCCCACCTGGCGGCGCCGGGGTGTTCTGCGCGCGCCCCCTCGCGCCGTCGGCGTGCAACAAATGAAGAAACGACCCCACCCAC
>JARJEB010023647.1:0-26697 GCA_030264535.1 Liometoxenus newtonarum
GCTTCCTGTTTAAAAACGGTGCTTCCCTGAACATTTTGGTATTGGACTTTCTTATTCAGTTTTTCATGTAGAATCTGCCATTTTCCGCTGTATCGTTTGGTCTGGGACACCCTGTATAAACGTAAACCCATGTACACACATCAGACATCACTTCCTTCACAACTTTTTTGGACCTAGATTCGTGGAATCTGTGAAAATCTCAACTCTTAAAATTTGGCAACACTATTCTTTTATTTACCTTCGGCATTGTCGCAGATAGTATAAAATTAACAATCATAGTAAATGAATAATTTTTGTATGGCCTACATATTGAGAATTTTATCTGTCGGCTATCATAAAAAAAAGAATGAAAACATAATTAAACTTCATTGCCTATTTAAATTTAGGTATGTCAAAAACAGAGAGAAATAGAGAAGTAATTTATAAAATTAAATGCTATAAACTTTAAATGGCGAACAAAGCGCAATAAAGTTACATCAATGATATATTTATTTGTTTTTATTGCCGTGTTACGTATAGTGGGCAAATTTTACTTTCTTAACAGCGCAACAACTATTATAACAGTAATGACGCGGACTTCACTGATTTTAAGAAATCATTTGAAGTTTTAAATAAAATAAAGCGTAATATAATACTGAAAATAACGAAAATATTCTCTAAGATTGCTTTCTTGATAATTTGGGTGGTCAAACTAGGTTAGTAGAGCAGGTCAGTATTTGCACTGAAGTTTGCTTCTTTATAGGATGAAAAGATAGGTTAGATAGTAACTTTACATATAAATATAATATTATATTTATTATTTTATTGTGATAATATAAATATTATTGAAATTATTCAAGAATTGTGTAAATAAATTTACGACTTTATTGGACGCAGTCCATCGTCAAAGAGTCCTCCGATTAATGACGGCAACATTGTAAATATCTATTATTTCTGAATGCTAGGTTGCAATTCAAGATATCTATATAGATATTTTATCATGATGCCTATTTTGCCTTGCGTACCTCTTCTGATAGAGAAGAATCATTTCGATATAGCGGGACATTTTTGTAATTTGTCCTACGCTCCTTCTGCCATTAAAGTGGATGTTCCAATTCATTCCAAATAAGCGCTACCCTTAAATATAGCTGTCATATCTTGTTAAACAAAGCAAAATTTCCGATATAAATGTACAAATGCTTAATTGAATCTGTTCGTAGACAAAGCAGTGAAAACTATCGTTAATAAACTTCAAATTTAAGCAAAAATTTAACTTTAACTTATTGTGTTTACTGACATAAAGTGTGAAAACAATAGTTTAAAGCAATTATTTACCTTAAATCGTAAACGGTAATGATGGACAGAACAACCGAATACCTATATAATTACCGCTTTATTGCTTCGGTTTCGTCATCTTAAAATACAACGCATATCATTATTACTTATCTTCGCAAATATCTTAATTGTTAACCTTGTACTTTGGTTCTATTCTAAAATTGCAAAATCTGTAATTAAACTCAAAAATTCAACTTCAAATATTTAAATTGGTTAATTGAGTTAATTCAAGTGATTTAACTGAATCCAGTGGCAGAGCAGAGGAATTGTTATTGTTATTTATAATTTTGCTATTTTACAGTAAAATTTGAAACTTGTCATTATTGCCCAAACAAAATTAATTAATATCTACATATTTAGTTACTTACTTTAGAATAAATCAACAACATATAAAATTTAATATTAACGCTAATCCAGGTGAAATGTGTAATTCTGAGAATGCATTCAAATTATGCAAATAGTTGGCAAGTTTCGAAAAGTAAATGAGCTCAACAACTAATACTTAATAAATGTCACTTGCTACAATATGCGCACCGTTCACATTTTCATATTTAGTTTCAAATGAAAAATATTTACTTCGAGAAACATTTTCAGCGTTTGAACATTTCTAATTGTTAATTGTCGTAAGTTTGTAAATGCGTATAAACTGTATAGTCTATACTTTACATTTACGCTAATGCGTTTGCGCAATGTCATTTTCATGGGTAATATGTGCCAACTTCCAACCGTCAATTCACAAAACATGATGTAATCGCCCATTAATCATAAAAATGATCCATGTGTGAGTTCATACGAGTTCTATCAACGAACCTGCGAAAAATTCCTTCGTCCAAAGCGATACGAGTTTTTCTTATAAAACTACCAATAATTTTTGAAAATAATTAATAAACATAGGAAAAATAATGTTCATTGGAAAAATATAATTGCTGCATTCGCTTGTATGTTCACATACTTACATTAATTATAAGTACATTTATTTAATTCTTTATTCGGATTTAATTATAATGTGTGATTGTAAATTTTGAATCTAATTACTGTTTCGCTGATTGGCAAACAAGGAATATAAAAAAGTAATATAGTCACGTGCATATCGAGCAATTCACCGTTTTATTATTATCATATCTCTTCGTGGAGCAAGGTAAACGAGTTTGTTGCATCAACATGAATCGGCTAGTAACTCATTAATTTTGGTCATTGATATCAACCCAAACGTAATTTCAACAATTTTTATGGATCAATATCATGCTCCAGTCGAAACAAGAAAACGTTATTCTTTGTTCGCTTTAGTACGGTTGATACAGTCTGAGTATAAATTATTTCTGAGGAAAATTGTAACATTATTTTTAATTGATACATGTCACTCTCGATTGATTAATCATTGGAAATTGGTTGGTACAACGTGCAGGTTCACATTTTTAACATTTGAGTTGGAGGTTAATGCATCGGTTTTCTGCAGACTGTACCTCTACTACGTGATTGGATAGTCGTTTGTTCACCACAAATTCCCATACTTTAGTTCACATATTTTCCGGGGCTCAAGTATAATATAATATAAATCGGTACGGGTTCGCACCGCACAACTTTCTGGCCATATCCAATACGATTTCGTAGAACTCGTCGACCGTAAAAGTAATTTTGAGCGGTAATTTTGGTCAGAAAGTAAAAATGAATATTTTTAAAGAAATGAAATTCAGGCACGCCCTAAACGTTTAAATAAAGATAATCGATAGATGTATTTATTACCTCCCTCGAGAAGCAGACCCATTGGAAAACACTTGCCCCAGGCCACTCACTGCTCCACTGAAGTAGAACCCAATTGGCAATTCCATTACATTTTCAACAATAGGTACAAAATGTTGATATGTGTTGATATGATTAAGCCTCTTCTCATTTGCGATTATTCGGAAAAAATTTTGTAAGGTAACTTTTTAAAACGAGTGAGGTAAACACAGAGGTTTCCAAAAATTGCGCATATTCGCAGAAAGAAGGAATGATTTCAACTTTTTCCGATGGCTGTAAAATTGTCCGAATATTCGGAAAAAACGTTCAAGTGAAAACTAGGCTTTATACACATATTTGCTTGCCCAGAGCGCTACTACGTGAAGAAATTTCACTTACTCTTTCTAGCTATATCGCAAATAGTAACCAGTGTTCAATATTTTTATTTGTTTTACTTTCTATTTATGCATTTTAATGTAGATATTAACTAATATATAAAATTCGGGGCCAGATGAAACTCCTATCAAAGAAATAATCAAAATAAAGAAATCTTCCAAGAAATATACGCGGAAATATAATACTTCTTTTATTAATATTTTATATTAAATTAAACAAATTTAAAATTTCAAGAATGTACTAAAACACTTCTTTCTATAATATAATCTATACATACATCCTTATTAATTTGTAAATGGTGTAAGTAAATTGTGGTAACATTGCAATCGTCATCAGGATCTTGTTAAATTGGAATAATTTGAATCCAATATGAAGAATACTGGTATCCCCAATTTATAAAAAAGTAAAATAATGGATTTGAGAAAAATGAAATTAAACAAACATTGGTATTAGACATCTTAGAAAAGGAAACAAAATAAATTTCTTCTGTTATAATGTTATAAACTAATTTTGCGATATTATTGTTGAAATGCATGTATAGAAAAGTTTAACGAATATCACTCACACATGTCACTAACCATTTTCTCCATATCAATGTCGGCCAAATCATTCGATTCACCTTCAACTCCATTGGCTTTGTTTGCATCTGATTTAGAGTTATGATGATCCACCTCCATTGCAGTAGTGTCTTCTACATAAATGTCCAAACCTTCAGGCGGTGTCAGCTTTATCAACAAGCTTTTCAAAGAGTCATATACTTTCTTGAATGAATCCAGCGTTGTGAAGACGTTTCGTTTATTCCCAGTGCGATTTGTTCGTTTCTCAATATTATCATTCTCCAAGTCCTGTATCCACTTCTCGCATTGATCCATAACTTCGTAGCGCTTCACGTAAAAATGGGCATTTACCACATCTTTGAAGCATGGACAAGGATTTGCTAATTGTTCTAACATTGCCCATCGTGCAGTTGCTTGACATATATTTGCATTGTATTCTTTGGAACTTTGCGTTCCAGCTGGTGTTCCTCGTGAACGCTCGTACCCCGGTTCGTTAAAGTAAGGTTCAGGCACTAAGATTAAGGACTGAATCGAAACTAGTACTTGGAGGAAACTAGAAGTTTGTGCATTCCATTTCTCTTCTGGTCTTCCGTGCCATGTATTCAACACGGATAGGCAAACTTTTCCATCATTATACAAATTTGGATTAAATCGCACGCTATGATGGCCGGTAGTTTCCAAATTGATCATCATGGGAGCGAGTGGATAATCGGGAGGAAAGTAGACGTCGAACTCAAAGCAGCCATTGGCATATGGTGTATCGGATGGTCCAGTTATAAGCACTTTCATTATATCTAACCGATCAGTATCGCAGCGTACAAAAACAGAACTGCTGTGGCTCAAAGGAAGACTAGTTGCCAGAGTAACCGCTTCTTGTGCAAGTCGTTTAACTCTTGCGGGATGTGAAGAGTCACCAGCCGAACGAACATTTCCTTCATAATGATGTGAAATCACAAATTTATATCCACCTTCTGGCAATTCTTGAATCATCTCAAATGTATCTGCAGCAAAAATTGAATAGTTAATTGTCTTCATCGTGGAAACCCTTTTATACTTACCAAATTGTAATGTTTTCATAAGTTTCAAATAACGTTCTTCTTGGGATATCTCAAGTGGACGTTCAATTGTCAAGTCTTTCTGCAAACTTTCATCAGCCTCGATTAGTTTGTCAGTTGCAATGCAAACTAAGGTGGCAGTGAGTTGAATGTCAGGCATTAACATTGCAAGTCCTTCGTCGCGTTCCATTTCTTCCAATTGTTCGCCAGATTTATACTTGATTTTCATGCTCGCGGTTTTATTGTTTGTCCTGTAATTGAATAAACGTAGAATAATCGCAAAAATAACAAAAAAAAGCCTAACTAAAAATAATTTTTGAAAATAACAAAACGGAAATAAAAACCTACTTCTTGTTAGTCTTTTGTGTCTGAGCTGACCTGAGTTTGGACGCGTACGTGTCCACACAGGTCTTCATATTTTTCAAAAGTTTGCTTATAGATGGTTCATTGCTACCTGCTGATGGAAGAAGCATTTTGACTAATTGGCAACTGACTGCCATCGCACGTAATAACTCCAATGCAGCTCTATATAACGGAATGTGACGAGCCATATCCAACACTGTAATGGACATTTTTTTTAGAATAAACTAAGTTTTAATTGAATTCAGTATCACATTACCTGAATCATTCCTTAGATAAGAACATAGAGCTGGTAACAGAGCACTATCGCCCAATAATTCAACAAATGGTGCAGGTAACACTGGTTGAGTCAATTCGGTGTTGTTCTTTCCCTTTGGATTGATGTAACTGGATAAAACTTGTAATAGTACTGTAACATGCTCTTCTTCGCTTCTTTGTTTTAGTAAAGCTTGTTCTACATTCCAACTTTGTTGCGTGGATCCAGTACCAAAGCCAGTGCCCTTGGCCCAGTAAAGTTGTCCTTTGTCGTCGCGGTGTTTCTGATCATTTTTGCCTTGTGATGCTTGAGTTTGGTGTGTAAATATACCCAAGCATGCAAGCAGTAAATGAGTTACCCCTGTTGATATACTTAGGCGTCGTAGAACTGTTCCATCATCCGTAGACAAAGGTGACGCATCGTACAACCGTTTCAAAACCTCGAACGGTAATGTGGGAAGAGAATCAGCTAGCGGACTTTGGAATATATCACCGCCCTCACCGTCATCGGTTACGCCAAGCACCAATCTTAATAAGCAATGAGCTTTTTTCAAATCCCGTAAAAGCACTTCTGCATATCCAGGTAATCGCAGAAACAAACCAAACGCTGTTAATGAATGCGGAGGAACGTTTTGTGTTGAACTCGTTGATTTGGTTGGAGTGGTTGTTCCTAAACTATCATCAATATCTTCGTAAATATCATCACTCCCATCAACCTTAATCCAATCTGATTCGGATTGATCTGACACTGGTTTATCAGCAGGAGGTGCTCGGATAGTCTCTGGATATACAGTGGGTAAATGTTGAGCCAATAGTGCTAAACCACCCATCGAACTGAATACTTGCAAAGTGTTGCTAAGCGGTGTGTGGCAAAGCATTTTATATTTGTTCGAATCATCAATATTATCAGTTTTATTCTGACAAATTGTTAAATGCAAGCAAGTCAAGTCACATGGAATACCTTTATCTTCAATCATTTTTAATATTTGGGCAAGTGTTAGGTCCAGAGGCAGACGATTCTCGGATAAAGCTGTACATTTTACGATTCTACCATCAACCATATCATTCACTCTAGTTTCATCAGTGATATAGCGTTTCTTTTTCAAGGGTGTGGAGGTAACAATATTTTTGGCATCCTTTGCTCGTTTATCCTTTGCAGTAACACCTGCCGCCACGGTCAAATCATCGGAAGACAAAAGAGTCCATGCATTTTTTGGAACATCATTTAATGCATCTAACTTGAACGGATTTTGATCGGCCTTGATAGTTGTTGAAAATGAAATATATTGCTCCAGAATATCTGCTATTGTCGTATTTGTTCCTAAATAAAGAAGTGCTCTTCCATAAGTTTGTTTATATGCTGGATGAAGGGGCATATAGGGATGCAAAACTGTTGAATTCATGTACAATGTTTCATCTGCTTTCACACTGACTAATATTTTTTCACTTTCTAATAACAGTTGCAATATGAGGCGGCGTAGGAACCCTGATATCCCACTTGTTTGTTGTTCAATTACTTCACACAAAACTCTCGCCAATAATGTTTGATTGTTGGAATGACACAAGCAGCATTTTGATAAAAATCGTACACAAACTTCTTCTAAATAAGTATGTTCTGCAGATCGTAAACTCGATTTCTTGCCGGTATATCCTTTACAAAGATATTGTAGTAAAGGTAACCAAAAGTGTGATCCTTCAGATGATCCCAACCAATCGCGCATCAATTTTTCTTCACAAATATCGGAAAAGAATTTTAGTATTGCTGTTACATTCTTTAAAGTGCACATCGGTGCAGGTCCGCTATTATCGTTACAGAAATCAAAGATTATTGCATTCAACATGTGTGGCAGTCTCGAATCTAACAACTGTTGAATGACAATGGGAGATCTTCCAACTAATGCAATCGTGTCCAATACTTCATTGGAAAGTAATAAGTCGTTGACGTCGCTAATAATAAGTCGTTCGTACCATTCGTAATTGTAATCAAAATTGTGCTTCCTATCATCCGTCATACTCTCCGAATCTTTTCTATCATCGGATATCGGTGCTCTAAGATCTGTACTTTGATGCGTTATTAAAACACCAATCTTTTGTAATAACAATGGAAAGAATTCGGATTTCACATAACATAATGAACATAGTAACGAATCGATCGCATATTTCAATGCAGCAACTTTCTCTTTCGCCATCGAGTTGAAAGTATATATTGTCTCAAAAAGTTCGGTTGTTATCATATCTTCCAAATCGTATTCAACGTGACTTTGTTTCGCGTCCCATATTATTGATGCTACAATTGAAATATAAGCTGGACTACATGAAACACAATTGTTACTCTCAATTGCCTTTAAAGTGGTTTCTCGTAGCCAGGATAATATTAAAGACATTCGGTATGCGGTATCTTCGTCTTGATGGCTGCACATTTTGTAAAGCACTTCGCAAGCGGACTGTGCCCCTGGTGAGTTCATTAATAATTTTCCACTTGTTAAATTATATAAAACAGTGAATTCAGCTGAGTTTGATCGGCTTTCCAGTAGCATTCGAATTGTATGAGCGGCATTTTCACGACTGTGCAAACTTAATTCACACAAAACTTTCCCCAAATTACCCAAATACAACGATGGAATATGTGTTGGCACTAATAATAGCCCACAACATGTTGATAATAAGTTCGGAATAGCAGCAGCTTTGGAAATGATGTCATTTTCTGTCTCACTGTTTTCTGCAATTGTGCAACAGTGGTAGAAGAGTCGTAACCATCCAAGACTAAATCGACAGTGAGATTCGTCTTCAGTTAAATCCATTACTTGTTGTTTACTATTTCCACCAAATGCCGATGTTCCCAACAATCTAATTTGTGATAGACCAATATTGCTCGCATCCCTTGGTTTGTACAAACGAATCTGTACACAATTTACAACTTCCGGAGCTGGCAGATGTAACCGAATGAAAGACATTCCACTGGTTGGTATAGGTGGACATGCTGGAACCAATCTGGATGGTCCATTTGCAGATACTTCTAGCGATACTGCAGATGGGCATGTCGCTAGTGATCCTTGATGCGGTTGAATGTGTACTTCTCGAAGTAATATGGCACTGGGAAGTGTAATTGTAAGGTCGGCGTGAGCTTCTTCTGGATAAAAGTGATAAGACCATTGCGGGGCTCTTGCTCGTCGATGCGCGGCTTGCGCTTGAATTAATACTAAGGGCGAATGTGCGGTGGTAGAAGTGGAACATCTGAAAAATCACATTATTTTGTCTGAGTTTAAGATTCTGCTCAATATTTTCCACTAGAATGATGTATAACTTACTTAATGCTTCCCAGTGGTGCGAAGTTAACTAAATTTAAATTATTCTCTAAACTTGCTTGTTGTTGTTTTTTGGTATTAGAAGGAACTCCAATTGCACTAGCATCAGTTCTGCTAGTTTGTCCAACAAAGTGTTGCATTACCGATGCAATATTCCCCATTAAGGAGACCGTATTTGGCGCGTTGCTACTTGTTATTAGTGATTTGCAAATAATATCGATTCCACCGGCATCAACAAATGTTTTTAATGAATCCGTCGTATCCAAAACTTCAATAATGAACCAAATTAATGGTTCACTTAATTGCGGGGTTTGTGATAAGTATATTAGCAATGGAGCCATTATAAATTGCTTTTGCGTAGCGTTACGCGCCAGAGACGATAGTACATTAAAAACAGCATCTCCAACTGAGGCGGACTCTTTAATACTGGCTGTGAACGCTGCTAAAGGATTCTAAAAACAAAAGACGACAATGTAATTGATTTTCAGTAAAATCATCAGCAAGTGTACTAAGTATTATTTCAATTACTTGGTTTGTGGTTGTTGTATGTGGAATCATTGAAAGTGTTGTTGTTTTACATGTTGCTAAGGCTTTACAAAAACGAATTATAGTCGGATGATGTTGAAGAACAGTATCCGCAAGACATGGTACAGAGTTAGGAGTTGAAGCTGGAATATCCTGGTGGATTTGTTCCGCTTTACTTTCATCTGTTTGAGAAGATGGTTGATTATCCGTTTCCATAAAAGTATTGCCGTGAACATTCTATAAAAAAAAAGAAAGATTTGTTAATAACAGACGTGAACCCACAATAAGCTTTCATCGCCTACCTGAACATCTTCAAGTGGTGTTTTAACTAAACTGCTTAATAATTTAAGTAAGTAAATAAGTAATATATCCCAAGAGACTGGTTTATCTTGTTTGTTGCTTTCTCCACCCAGAACCGACGCAAAAATGAAGCTGAATGAATTGGCTGTTGGGTTTAAACGTTCTCCAATGTTAACGCATTTAATTCTTTCAACATTTAACACATGCGATAATACCAAGGTTCCTAAACAGAAAAAAAATGTAAAATTTACTCTTCTGAATTTGCAATAAAATGTTTACCAGTGCTCTCCAAAATGCTCATTGCAATGTTTAAATCAGCATTGTTATAGTCTAAGCAAGCCAACGAATGAAGCAATTTACATTGTGCATCGAGAGGTCCAAGTTTCATGGCCAAGGGACCACTGGGTTGGACCATATGATACACCACTTTCAACATGTAACTTTTGAATTTTATACCAGGCACGCTAGACGAGTTCGTAACGTCGCATCGCATTTGTAGTCGAATTAGTAAGTCATTCATTGCTTTACACAATCCAGGGCCAGCCTTAAAAACCAACCATAAAAGTAAATATGATTAGAACATGTAGGTAATAATAACGTTTCAACTTACAAGGCCTTTATCACAGTATTGTACACCAGATCCAGATAGTAAGCGTAAAAACATTTTAACAAAGTCTGGATGATTGATTATAACCGAAGTCTTTCCAAATAATCGACACACATCTGTCTCATTGGTATCATACAAGTTACCCTGCGGTACGTTACACATCAATGTTAATATTTGTAGTGCAGAACACCAAGTTCTCAAAGTTAAATCCGGACACCAAGCAATAGTCTTAATTAAACTGCATATTGCATCGTTGCTCAAAGGTATAAATGGCATCGTAGTTGGATTAAATTTATCATCAGATTGACAATTAAGCGTCAACCAAAGTTGGAAAATTTGTTCGATTTTTGAGGACGACTGTAGATCGAGATCAAGGAATAGCATATCAAAACAATTAATTAACATGTTTGAATCTTTAGAGCTCCTTTTTGGCTCATCCATCAAAGATTCTACTAATCGTTCGGGCCATTTGGGTAATGCACATTCCACCTCAACAATGTTTGCTAGTGAGTTGAGATTTTGCAATAACGAATACGTATTGAAATGTACCAATCTACGAAGGGTCATTTCAACTTGTGATTCAACGCTAACATCGAGCCGTTGATCCATAGCACAAGAACTACCGTACGAAGATAAAGCAGATTTTGGATTCTTTTTTAATAATGTACGCCCGTGTTCTATAACTTCTTCAAGAATGTCTTCTATTCCATCTGAGTCATCTGACTCAAAGACAGATGGAAGGTGGTTACTATTCGTACTGGTCTTACCTTGTTTTACAACAGGTTCTGATATAAAAGCATCCTCGATTTCAAAATCACACAATGTCTCAACGTCACGTAATAAATCGTCTAAAAATGATTAAACATTAAGTCTGTGAATGAAAGAAATTGCCATGGAAATATTTTACTTGAACTCCAACTTGTTGATGGTGCTAAAATATCAGGTTCTTTGTTTGTAGGTGTTTTGCCAACATCTAAACTATCCTGAAGCAAACATGCCAAAGCATGCGTAACAAATGGAAGATCCGAGTCAATGCATAAATTGACCAACTTCAACAATTTATCGTCATCCAGATATTCATCCATTGACAGATTGGATAATTTTATAAGACGCGCAATTACCTAAAACATTTTACGTGATTTCATGTATTTAGAAGATATTTCTTTAAAACTCACCTTGCATGATAGAACAAAAAGATCCGCTGAACAGGAATGATCAATGGCAAGGAGCAAACGAAGAAGTCCTTTTACCACCGCAAGACTATGCATTGCATCAATATATTGTGGATCAGATATTGGTATCGATTTTTCACCAGAATCGGTGGTAATTTCGCGTCGCCTTTTACCAACACTTTTTGTTGCAGCACATGGAGGAACTTGAAGCGTAATTTTAATATTTTTCTTAATATCCTTTAGTTTATCAAAGATTCCTCCTGGACTTTTATGAGCCTGTTCCATTTTTTCAGCAAGTGCTTGTGTCGCTTGAATGGCTAATTGTTTATGATCTAAATTATCTAATTGTTGCTTATACATTAAGAATCTTTTGTGTAATTTTCGTTTGTAAGTCGAATTAACATTTTCACTAGTTTTTCCAGCAAATTCACCAGTTACCCAGTCCCAGCGTGTTGAATTTTGCATAGTGTTCTTAGACAAATCCAATTGCAATGATAAAAATAACAACAACCAACTTAATAGAGATAAATCAATAGTCACGCCTACTAATGCGTTACGAACGTTTGTTAATGGTTGTAATGTTTCTGCAATGACTCTTAATGTGGCATCGAGTGCTACGCTGCGTTCCGAGCACCGTTTAACCAAATACGCCAATAAAATGAAGACTCGATCCTGTGGAAATGTTTCGGTGTAAGACGAAGAAAACATTTCGGCAAGTGTAGACGATAAGAAAATGCCCCAGAAAGTCTTCTTTCTACATGAATGATCCAATACAGTTGCAGACAAAAATTGTAAATGGGATCTTTGCGAGATGCAATACCCTTTGAATAGTTTTTCGCAGGTTTCAACAGGAATTTTTGGAATATTATCCATTATAAGCAAGATTTCAAAGAGGACCTCTGCAATTGAACGCAACTTATCAATTGGCACTTCAGCAAGATTTTCAGTGTGTTTTCGAGTTTGTACTTTGTTCTGCATTGTTTCAATACGACACATTACTGTGCGAACGGTATTTAGTTGTCTTTGATAAGTCACTGCTTCTTGGTAAGCATTGAATATTTTATTATTTTCCATGTTGTTGCAATTTTGTTTCTCTCTCATAATTTCCATGTAAGCATTAAGATGCGCAGTGTTTGTGGTATCAGACATTAAAAATGGTTCCAATAAGTTTTTCAGTTTGAAACACGCAAGGCTATATCTGCATGAAACGTCCTCAAATAACATAGACAAAACTGATAGTTGCTTTTCCAAATCTGTAGTTGTAGGTGCTGGATACAAGTAAGAGTATTCTGAGGGAATTTCGTCCGGTAGGACAATTAAGTGACCATAAAATGCACCCACAGGTATTCTACAACGTGTGGGCGACATTCCATACCTCCCCACCACAGTAATCTTTAAAAATCTGCATAGCGGCGGTGGCTGTAAGTCACTTAATACCAAATTTTTCGTGCCAATATCTATAGCTAGAACTAAACGTTGCATATCGACTTCTTCGCTTTTCCACCAAATGTCAATGCTAATTGACAATAATTCTGAACAACTTGGTAGAAAAATATCCGTCAAAATAATTGGTTGCCCGAAATCTAAAGTTACAAATCTTCTAGCACCGGAATGCATTCTCTCGACAATTATTACTTGTTGTGGTGGTGTTACCAATAGTTGTTGCCAAGGTAATGATTTGTTCGGAGATAAAGTTTCTTCAGCATTAATGCCCCTTGTTGATGTCGTGGTCTCTTCAGTAGCAGGCATTTGTGATTCTTCAATGCCATCTGCAACGACACCAGAAACTTAAAAGTAAGAAATGTAATTAATTAATTATCGAACAGTTAAGAGTAAAATAATGAGATATAACTTACGCAATTTGGCATAATCTTCATTTTTCAAGTTATCCGTATTGAGCAACACTTCCAGCGTATTTAGATTAATGAATGTATTACCGTTATTAATTACAGTCGTTTTTTCATTTTTATCTGGATAAACCAAATCGTTGAACAACTGTTCAATTTCAACTTTTTTAGTTCCACTAGAAGATACATGTGTTACACTAATCGGAGCAAAATTGTGAACGACGCCTGCTGATCCAGCATCTGCTCGCTCAACGCGAGTGCCATCACTTGCTGACGTACAAGAGAAATGCAATGGTTCGGTTTCAAGTAATCCTCTGAACATCATACCGGGTGCTAAATTCTTCAACTTAGTTTTGCTTTCTCCCAAATTAAGCAAAACATCTTTGGGGTCTAAGTGATCCTTGTTGAACGCAAAGTTACTGTGGAAAGTTACTGATGATGGGAATGTGCTGCTGTCCCCAGTAACAACAGATGCGTATGTTAATGTTGTGCTGCTACTCTTTAATGGAATAGGTAGATCAACGTCAAACATTTCTGGTTCCAAGGGTGTCCCATATAATCCATAACGACTCCGAAGAATTAGATGATACGGATTGTTACGTCCGGTAATCTGTTCCGCAATGTCAGTTAACAAGTTCACAATTTTTTGTGACATTTGTTTGACCAAATCCGAATTCTTCGTTACTCTGCTAAGCAAAGTCATCAGCCAATGAAGTGAACCTGATGATTTGATGTCATAAATATTATCTAATATTTGTAATATTGATGATAACACAGTGTCATCGAAATAGTCCATGGCGGATAATACATTGTCAGAGAGTAAGCTTGCGCCCCTACAAAAACGAGATGTGTTTATTTATTAAGAGAGCGTATTAGAATTAAATGTTTTCTGTACTTACTCCGAACATGTGACGAACAGTTTAACACATTTATGGGCAATACTTCTTGTACCATGGATAACACAACTATTAAGAAGTCCCGACAGACAGGTTTGAACGGTGCCAAGAAACTCATACTGATGACATGGAGCATCGCCGCATGAATTTCTATTTCTTGCCATACGAATTGTCGCAACCCAATTTAAAATATCCAAAGCCAGTGCTTGTTCTTCCTTTGTCTGGTACTCAGTGATGGTTAAAAGTAAACTATTCACAAACGGATTCGATTCTAACATGGAACACCGTTGTGATCGTTCGTGCTGAACATCAGTATGTGTGCTACTATAAACGGTAATGCTAATCTCATGCAAAGCATCGCAACCCATGTAATCATTAGAAGGATTACTAATTCCTCGTTTAATCCTCGAACATTTCGGATCATCCTTTGCTCCCACAGATTTCATGTGTAACAATAAATTGCGATTCCGAAGTTTAAATAATTTCGGACTTGTCAACGATACGCATCCTGACAATTCAGATAAATCAATACAAGTATCAATTGCGATTGGGCCGGCTAATATTTCAGCATTATGCGATCGTAAATATTCCTGCGAAACAACCGGATTCTGAGAACTTTGCAATTGATCAAAACTGACGGTATCATCGACAGCAAATTTCACTTCCCGACGCAAACCAATACTTGTAGTGTTTTGTCTCAATAAAGTAAATTCAACTTTCGGTGTTGAACTATGAAGTGTAAAGCTAACATCTACATGACCGATATTAATAGGTGTTGGAAGAGTTAACTCAAATATGTGCTCATCCCAAGTTGTAGTGTCCGTTTGTAATCGGAAAGATTTTGTTATCTGTTCATTTTCCTTTTGGAGATGTTGTGGATGACGGCGTTGTCGTTGTGCTTGATGCATTTCGGTCCAGCATGGTGGAACCACCGGATTGTAACCACCTTTGAAAATTTCAAAGTCGCACAATTGCCTTAGCCGTTTCAGTTCGGAATAAGGAATATATTCCGGTGGATCATGGAAACATCTCGTTGCTTCTATCGATTCGTGACATTCAGTGAATTGGGCACTGACGCCAGGCATATCCGTATTCAAGTTGAAATACTCTTCCTCGTCGTGTTCTTCGATAGAATCCGCATCAGTGTCGTTCAACGCAAAGAAATGCAGTGAACCATTCATTGTAGATGCACATAAACGTTCAAGACCTAAAGGTAAAACAAACATTATAATTTAAGTTTAAACGTCGTAATAATACTTACTATTGCAATAAACTGCTGAAACAAATTTCTCAGATTCCAATTTTGCCATTGAAACTGTTTGCAATGTATTCAACTCTATAATTCGAACAGCTCCGTCAACACAGACCAAAATAGCTAAACCTTCAACAGTGTTATGCTCCAAGTTTTTATCCAAAAAGTTAATGATGTTAATTTCAATTGGTGTTTCATTGAAATTTAATTCACGACTTTTTAACGGTTCTTCCTGTACTGTAACCATTTTACCGCTTAAATTTAGTGCGTATAAGAGAAGCACCGAACTATTAATATCACAAATCGATTTTAAAATAACTAATATATTTTTGCCATCTTGCGTTGGTAATATATCAGAAACGCATAAATCTTGACGATTCTTATAAGCAGGTGGTATAGAAATGCATTGCACAGCCCTCGAATAATTCAACTTTTTACTGCTATTTGAATTCTGCAATTCCACAATATGATCGGATATGCTTTTTTCGTTCGGTTCAGTGTTAGCTACTTGCCCGTTCAGATAAGTAGTATAATCAGATGGAATAATAATTGAAGTAGTTTGAGCAGAATCAGTTTCGCTGCTCTGCGCATCCATCAAAATGACTCTTGGTCCTGAATGTTGTTTTGGATTGTTATGAGATGGCAACGATTTCGGAATGAAGATTTCATCGCTCTCTCCAGGTATAATGCTGTGATATAATTGCGAAAGTTCTTGCTTGATCAAATAGTTATCAATTTCGTGTTCGACATTGAGAAGTTCACTGTCGAATATTGGAATTATGAGCTTCTTCTTGGATATGTTTTCAGTGTTGCCAGTGTTAGTTTCCTCGGTAGTTGGAACAACAATGGTTTTCTCTTCTTTGGGAGATTCCATATCAATATCTTTGGTATACTGAAAATCATAAACCACCAAATACAAACAACTAATTTTTGAATTGCAATCTTGACTATCATCTACTTCCATAATATTAACATTATCTTGATTCAGAGTCATGTCCATTGCATCAGAATCACTGCTCTTT
This sequence comes from Liometoxenus newtonarum, assembly GCA_030264535.1. Lineage (NCBI taxonomy): Eukaryota > Metazoa > Arthropoda > Insecta > Coleoptera > Staphylinidae > Liometoxenus > Liometoxenus newtonarum. The sequence goes on from JARJEB010023647.1 coordinate 16,583, forward strand.
ATTGACAAACCACATATAATTGATGGTCGTATTAATGCTTGGGTTGTTTTCACGTTGTAATTATTTGGTTTCGAATTTCTATCTCCGACCAAAGTTAATGCAGTTATTTTCTTTTCAACTAAATTTCCATCCGCGTATTCTTTGCGCATGCCAGGCAGGCCGAAGTCTTGAGTATACTTCTCAAGCAAGTGTGAATCGTAAGTTTTTACGTAAAAGACGTGAGTACGCTTTATTTTACCAGAAACATCATAAACTGCAATGAGGCCATCAGGATTAGATGTTGCTAATAAATGTGATACTGAACTGGTTCCAATCTTATTCACAAGAGCACCCCTAGAAAATCACATGCAAAAAATGTCAAGTGCATCCTCTTACATTCACGCCACAGTAAGAATTTTAGTTATTTACCGATAGGTGCAATCAATTGCTGGATTTGTTGCATAAGTAACTGAAAGAGGTACATTTTGAGTGTATTCGCCCATAACAAAGGGACAAGTAGGCGAATGACGTTCGTGTTCATTCCAAGGCTCATCAGTTCTTTCCCAGCATACTAAACACACTGTGCATGTAAAGCACATCGCTCGATCATCCCCTGCAGAATTTGGTTGGTGGTAGAAACCAGCTTGAGCCATTTGATCAGGTAATGCCCATCTGAAACAATAATTTTCATAAATAAGCTAAATGTCGTTTGGTTTCCTTTTTCATTTAAGCAGGAACTTCCTTTCCGTTAAAAAAATAGGCTAATAAGTAAACAAAAAAAGTCTTACAAATAATCCATATGTGGCCAATGAGCGAATGTTTCCCTTCTCTTTGCTTCACTGGCCATCGCCCTTCGATTAGATGCTTGTGCTGTTTCTCCTAACAACTCAGACACCCTCTCTTGCATTGCTGAAACAACACTTATCTCTGGATTGTGTTGGTTCTTCATCATAAGATCAGTGAGCATATTGCTGGTTGCAATTCCAATGAATTCTAACGGAAGTTCCAAGCAAACTGTATTCCACTAAAATGATAAAACATTTTTAAAGATAATTAATTAAGTAAATTGATTGTTTTTACTTTTTGAGCTTTAATCCCCTTTTTGCTTTGCATCTGGGCATCTTGAATTTTGCAAGTCAACTCATTAATAACATAGTCAACAGCTGAAGAATTGTTGCTGGTGCTGGATAAACATTGCTTCAAAATAATGGCCTAAAATCGATAGGGAAGTAAAGTATGAATCATGTTTGCACAATGTTACGATAGCGGTCGATAGAAACATACCTCTGATAGTAATAACTCTAACTTGGCATCATCTCTAACGCTCGATGCGGTTTTCTGCAGAATTGTATCAAGAAGTAGCACTCCATTGTAATCTGATCGAACACCCAAGGATTGTCCATCGCAAAACACAACGCGATCCTGGCCAGGAATGTAGCGACAGAATATGTTGGAATAATTTTTTGCTATAATTGGGCATAAATGGCATGTGAAAGATGAAGCATATTTACGTAGAAAATTGAATGTTACGACGTAATTCTGTTGATTATGAAGAAAATTTACCTGACAGGCTAGTAGATTGTAGGACCAAGCCAGAATTGACGTCCAGCACGCGAACAATCCCAGAATTTGTACAAATTAGAATCACATTTAATGTTGGATGATAAACTATTTGTTTTAAATCGGTATCGGCGTTTAAGTAACCGTCTTCTTTCAATAAACAGGGTTCCTCAGCCATTTTGCTAAACACATCTGACCAATCCAACACATCTTGCGCCATTGAAGAGATTTACCATTTCATTTTCATTAATTTTGGCAGCTCATCACCAACTTCACTGACAATCCACAGGTTGACAAACAGAACGGCACTAAAACACTAAGTTTATGAGCGCGAAATTTCAAAATAAAGAATTTTATGGTTACAGACATAAGAAACAAACAGTTCTTTGTAAATTGCACCACACAGAATTTCTTCTTAAGACTCTTATATATAAAAATATAGAATATTACAACGCCGTTATTACCGCCTTAACTATGTAGCCGATGTTTAAGTGAACATTTTCTTTTCTGCATAACATTTTTATTTATTTATTTGTAAACATGCACGCACTTCGTTCGGACCCATTTAAAAAAGTTTAAGTAAAAAGCGGTATTATGTTTTGTTAGAAATGTGACTTTAGTCATTCGATACGTTGTTGATGTTCCTGAGAATATTTTGTTGGAAATGTTAAGCAAGCATAAAGTTGTTATTATACTTAATATTTATTCGTTTTAAATATTTTGCTGAATGCGTATATTTTGATTTGTTTTAGTTTTATTATAAAAAGGGCAATTTATGACGTCCACATGTGTTCCAAGTGGGCAGAAAAATACCGACTAAGCTACCAGCCTTCTAAATTAACATAAAAAAGTTACTCTCAACTCTAATCGCAACAAAGTTTTGTTAATTTTCGCGTCGGTCATCGATTTTGAATAACAAACTTACACAATCCTTCACATCTAAACGGATTGTTTATTCTATACATATATAGTTGTTGTAGATGATCGGTCAAATTATCAAGTGGTTTTTGGAGTGTGTGTATGGTGTATCTATGCGAACAAAATTGCTCCCAAACCAAACAACATATCCGGATGAAATTTGGTATCTGGGCAGCTGTCCCTCTTTCGTGAACCTGGTGTAAAATAAATAAAATCGGCCGGTAAAGAAGGGCACTTTGCCTGAAAGTCAAAACATACAGTACATGTTATATCACACAAAATATACCCAAACACCAAATAGTTTATCAGCCCAGACTCCACTTAAGATTATAAATACATTACGATTTCGTAGAATTCGTCCATCGTAAAAGTAATATTGACCTGAAAGTGGAAATGACATTTATTAAAATGATTACGATTTGATATCACTAAATTTCTGTACAATTTCCACTTTTCGATCCGAAATACTGCGACGATCGACGATTTCTATAAAATCGTAGTGCATAAGGTCGGAAAGTTGTGCGCTGCGAATTTAAAGCACCGATTTATTTTTTTCACACAATAAATAATTATAAACGTTGCACACAAGCTTTCAAACAGTCACCCATTCAAAATTTCCCAAAAAGAATTATACAAAATTAGAAGTAATCTGGAAGTTATGCAAGGATATTTATTTCAAGAAATGTATCTATCTAATGTTTATAAATGTTATGTTGATTGTTGAAATGACTACGTTTTAAAAGAAGCTTTTTACTTTCTGATAAAAGGCTTTGGCTTTGCATTTAAAATTAGAGTCTTGAATTTGGCGCCTTAGTAAGTTTATAGGGACTTTATTCACAGCCTAGTTGTGAGGATCAAATAACTAACTATACAATGTGTTCGCCGACCATGAAAATATATTAAGAAATTACCTTGTAAAATATTTTCTGTAATGTTTTCACCCGTTGATTTGTTAAAAGAGTAATGTAGATAATCATTTCGTTGTACTTTTCTGTACCCATTTGTTTTGCATATACGTATGAAAAGATTGAACCCGAGGTTGAACCATCGAATTTGGATGACGCATCTGATTCTGAACCAACACTTTCCATATTTGTGCTTGTGATTTTATTAGGTTGGCAGTTCCGAATGTCAATGTCAAATTGTCAAATTAGTCAAGGTTCAATCTAACTACTCGTCATACTACTCGTGCGTGATTCTCGAAAGATCGAAAAATAATTCATCAAATAAATACGAAATAATGTTTCCAGGACGTGCCCCTTTAATTGTTTTAAGTTGGTTTCACACATTTTTCTCAATTTACTTTATATTCAACAATTACTTTATATTTTAGGCCAGAATACGAAGCGTGAGTCAGGTCGAAAAGTTCAGCTGGAGAACATCAATGCCGGAAAGGTAATAACCATGTGCATTTTAACCACTTACTGAATTATCAATTATAATGCCTTTACATTTAGATCATGAAAGCAGTGATTCTCTTTCAATACAAATTGTCAATTATCTTGTTAATATTCAATAACTTATTTACCTGGTTGGGCTGTTGAAGGTTATGAGATTAATGCAATTTTGATTCCAGCAAATTGCTGATGTTATTCGAACATGCTTGGGGCCGCAAGCTATGTTGAAGATGTTAATGGATCCAATGGGTGGCATTGTGATGACGAATGATGGTAATGCTATTCTCCGAGAAATCACAGTACAACATCCGGCTGCAAAGAGCATGATTGAAATTGCTCGTACTCAGGATGAAGAGGTAAATTTAATACTAGATGTAACAAACAATAAATGACTTCATTAATGTATCCGCAGGTCGGCGACGGTACAACATCGGTTATTGTTTTGGCTGGAGAAATGTTAGCAGCTGCTGAACAATTTTTGGAACAACAATTGCATCCAACAGTTATAATTCGGCAATATAAGCAAGCATTGGAAGACATGGTAACATTATTGGAAGGTCCTCTCAGTGTTCCGATCAACAAGGACGACAAATCTGCATTGGCTAATGTGGTGAAGGGATGTATTGGAACGAAGTACATTGGAAAGTGGGCAGACTTAGCTGTTCACATTGCTTTGGAAGCAGTTCACACAGTAACTCGTACTGAAAACGGCCGCACTGAAGTAGATATTAAGCGATATGCTAAAGTTGAGAAAATTCCCGGTGGTTCAATTGAAGAATCGCAAATCTTGCGAGGAGTTATGGTCAACAAAGACGTAACACATCCAAAAATGAAGCGTCGTATTGAAAATCCACGTATCATGTTACTCGATTGTTCATTGGAATACAAGAAGGGTGAATCGCAAACGAACGTGGAAATTTCCGGTGAATCAGATTTTACTCGAATGTTGCAACTTGAAGAAGAACATGTACGCAAGCAATGCGAAGAAATTATTGCTTTGAAACCAGATTTGGTGTTTACTGAAAAGGGAATTAGCGATTTGGCCCAGCATTTCTTACTTAAAGCAGGCATTACAGCTATTAGACGTCTCAGGAAGTCTGATAACAATCGTATTGCTCGTGCTTGTGGTGCAACGGTTGTCAACCGTACTGAAGAACTGCAGGAATCAGATATCGGCACTGGTTGTGGTCTATTTGAAGTAAAGAAATTGGGCGACGATTATTTCACCTACATCACAGAATGTAAAAATCCGAAGGCTTGTACCATTTTGTTACGTGGTGCTAGCAAAGATATTCTCAACGAAATTGAGAGAAATCTCCAAGATGCTTTGCAAGTCGCTCGTAATATCATTCTATCTCCAAGACTGGTACCTGGAGGTGGTGCAATTGAAATGGCCTTGTCTCAACATTTGGTGCGCAAAGCTGCCCACGGCCCCTACAGAGCTATTGCTCATGCTTTGGAAATCATCCCACGTACTTTAGCACAAAATTGTGGTGCTAATACTATTAGAACGCTCACGGCATTGCGTGCTAAACATGCAGCTCATTCGGATGCCACCAAACCATGCTCTTGGGGCATTGATGGCGAAAGTGGTGAATTGATTGAACAGAACGAATCAGTTGGTGTTTGGGAGCCATTGGCCGTGAAATTGCAGACTTACAAAACGGCTGTCGAGACTGCAGTATTATTGTTGCGCATTGACGATATTGTTTCCGGATCAAAGAAGAAGGGGGGCAATGAACCTCCAAACCCTTCGCAAATGGCACAACAACAAGAATAATTGCAAGCAACATTTAAATTTTGATAATTGCTATTAATCACTACTTATTAATTTCATACGCGTAACACTATTCACTCACATCAGGCTACCTATGTTATTTTTGCATTGCTTGTAATGTATTTGTCTTCTAACATTAGTTTTTCTTTCTCAAAATAAAAGTAACAGGATACAAAAGTAGGTAACTAAATATACCCATCTTATTCTACAGATCGTTTTCAAAAGTTTGACCTCTAGTTGATCTACTTTTGAATTATTCACGCTTTACGCTGCTAGCTTAAAAGTGTGTTTTACGTTGTCACTTCCATTTCTTCAAGGCCATATTTTTATCATGTTTTTTTTAAATTTGCCGCCAGGGATTGAATGCAACGTCAACCAATAAATCGAATTCATTAGGTTAAAAGCATGTTAAAAGTAACTACCCGAAAGAAAGGCAAGCTGCCCACCACGCTTGTGTTTCTAATGCTTTTATCTGTAGTTGGTAGCCATGTGGCGAATGCACAGATTCGTTCTTGAATAAAATCTTGAACGATAAATGGGAGGAGACATATATGGAGGAGACCAATGATGAAAATATGACCTTGGACAAACTGAACAAGATCTTGTTCAGCTTCAGGGATGAAAAAGTGACAATGTGAAACAGACGTCACAGTGACGTCATGAATCAATTTCACAGCTCTCACTTCTCCAGAGCGGACATGTTTCAAGCGCTTATAAGGGTCCTACTCGAATACAGCCCAAGAATGTCAAACAGTGGACACGAGGAGAAGATTTTTCCGTAAATGAACCCTTTACGGGGGCTGCCGTGCCACGATCCTGTAAATAGACCGGTCACGTGGTGATGGTGGTGAGTATAGGTATGCAACCAAACGTACACATCCAAACCGTAATGGGGAATTGGCATTGCAATACTATCCGTAAGTGCGACGCAGTGAAACTATACACGAAAATCAAAGAGAATGTAAGACAAGCCATGCATCTAAGCCCTTTTGAATACTTCGCTGGGCATGTCAATTATTTGAAAATACAGAAAAAGGTTCGCCATCCTTGGTCTATAGAGAGAACATAAATTCGATATGCCGATGAGGGGCATGCAGCCTGGGAACGGGATGCATGCCCGTTTGGCACCAAATCGCCAAATTTGATCGCATCTACAAAACATGAACTTTGAAATAGACTCTAGCTCGCGTCGCGAGTCGATAAGTGTATTTTGGGTAGTCTATATTTTAAGGTTTTATTGTATGGATAGCTAATACATATGACGGACCCAAAGAGTTTTGTAATACCTATTCCTAGAGGAAAGATATTGAAACAAATGTGATGCTACTGGTCCGCCATATTTGTTCGCGCCATAACAAACTAAAACCCTAAAGTAGACAACCCAAAGTACAAGCACAGACTAGTGACGCGAGACTGGAGTCTATTTCAAATTTCGCGTGTTTTAGGCGCGACCATATGTATAATGCCCTTACGTCCCAGGGTTGCATGCCCCTCGCCTTAAATTGACTTTGTTCTCTCTATTGACTTATATCTCTATGGGCGGACCAGTCATACCTTCCCTCTTGGAATATTATAACCTTAGAGCATATAAAATCGAGGATAAAATGGAGAGAACATAGCCTATTTAGCTCAATGTTAGGTTTTTAAGCAGACTGAAGGCAAAAAATGTTGTTTTTAAGTTTTTAAATCTGATATTACGCAAGCCTGAATAAGAGGTGTGCTCTAATGTTCCATAAGAAGTGTGCTTTAAGGTTCCAACCAATGGTTCCACCTGACCTGTGCGCTTGCGCAATATCAGATTTTAAAACTTAAGAACAAAATTTTTTGCCTTTCAGTCGGCTTAAATCCGTACCGGTATTGTTCCCTCCATATTTATATGCTCTAAGATTACAACTCTATGGAAACATGATTCGAATAACTGAACAGTCTGTCAGTCCAGGACTGAACAGGCCGAGAGGAGTATGTGTGAGTCTGTGGCGTTGCGTCAGGTTCAGTTCAGTTTGATGAGTTTGATTGAGACTTGACCGCCGCGCATATCCAAAGGCCCGATGGCCGAGGGGGTATTCAAAAAATCGCGACAGGCAAACTGAAGACTGAATAGTTTTTCCTCAGATGATTTCCGGAGCGTGTCAGGGCTCCTTTAGGATGAGATTATGTATATTTAAATTTAACACTTTCCGCTTATTGCGTACATCAAATCTACGCCTATCATTCTGTCAAAGTTCCTCCCTTTACTGCGCATCATTGCGCGTATTTCCATATTCCATATATTATTCCTTGCCTATGCATGTAATTAACAGAATTTTTATAAATAATCTAAACAAAGTGCTGCCAAAATGTCAGCCAACATTTTATCTCCAAATTTGCCGTATTTTCGTGCACTTTACAGCACACTTTGTTATCGTTACGATCGCAAAAGAGAAAATGTATATTTCATTAGTATTTTTATTACCTCAAGAAATTATAATTTAAAGGACACAATGAAAACGTACGAAGAAACAACAAGTCATATTCGTTTTTGGGATCATTTTTTTCTTATAATGTTGTTATTTTGTAATTATTTATCATTTTCCTAAATATTTGTTAAGTTGGATTGGCTCCGTGTTGATGTCGATAAATCGCAATGAATTACTTTAATTTCTTAAACATTACATTTTTCATATGATTTCATGAACATTAAACAATTCATCATTATATATAGATATTTCATATAATAATATATATACCATGTATGACACTTCGCATCTGAAGTGTACGATATTGTTATATCACATTGAATAATAAATGTAACTTTTTTAAATGTTCTTTTCTTGTAGGTATGTATTGTGTATTTACAATTTGTACATTAGTTTGTTTAAATTTTTGTCATTGTGCTACATTCCACAACAAGAAAGTTGCTGTAATGAAATTTTTAAGTTAGCTTATCATCTCAAATAACTCGGAGTATTTTGCGTTTACCGATGTTCTCTCTGTTTTCTCGTAAATTCAGTCTAAGTATAAAACTTTACAAAAATGTGGCTCACATTTTCTTCGTAGCAATATCAAAATCGTTCATAACAATTCTTCGGATATATTAATTAATTGCAATGTATTCATTTATAAATTTATCCATTCCCTATTAGGTATATATGTAATTCTCTTTTCGACTAGATAAAAAATTATTTTTTTATTATTTTTGTGTTCATTGTTCTTTTATTAGGTTCGTATTAATATAGATGATATATGTAGATCTCTTAACATTACATTTATATGTTAATTCTATGTTTTTATAGGTAGTACTTTCGCATCCCGTCGTTATGTATTTATTACGTGCAAAAATGTTCGTGCACAATAGGCATTGCGCTCGATATGAACATTTAAACATGATATTTTATTTCATTAATTACACCTAATTACGGAGAAGATATGGCATGATAAAAATATCGTATTAGAAGTAAATGATATCGGACTGAATCCACCGATATGGTTGGTAGTTATTAGATAGAGTTCATTATACGAGTACGTACATATCAATATTGCTTCATGAAAAAATGTCGCTCTATATCTATCTGCACATCGTCGGGTTCTTTTTAATGTTCAATTATTGTCCTCATTTCACTATATTTACAATGGCGTTCGTGTAGTAGTAAATCGTACTTATACGCAACTCTCTTGCTGACATCCCATTAGGGGTGTCCGCACTGTGACCACTTCACGATGATACAATCCTGGCTTAGCCATGGGAAATAGCGATGATACCGGTGAAACGACCGGAGAGGATTTGACTGCAGGTGGTGGCTTCTTACTGTGATCTATTTGAGCGTATATAGTTGGTTCTTCACGAGCCCTTAGCGTTCCGTATTGGTTTCCGCCGTTCTTAGTAGCGTCAAGGGAATTTGGTCGAACGAGAGAGAGTTCGGCGTATGTTACCTCGTCAGGAACCTGCTGGAATAAATATAAAGATTCAATAAATAAAATTAATGTTTGTGTATGTGCACTCTTTCACATTCTCTTCAATTTTCTACATAATTTGAATGAATTGAATTAGTTATTGAATGAAAGATGCCCCCAGAAAAAAAAAACTGAAATTAGTTGAATTTTCTGTCGGAATTCGCCCCATATATGATCAGATTTTCCGCTTTGAAAATTCTAGATTTTATTACATATTTGCGCAGAAGAAGAATGTAATACATCTTTCAATTTACGTTCTGTGTTTGACATGAATAAAATACTAGCTCTGGATATTCAGATATTCAGAGTTTTATAGATTGCTACCCGCCGAGCGCACTGTTTAAGAAGCATGCATTTAGATTTAGTATTTATTATTTTGAGATGCGAGAAAGAACGGGATTCGATTCAAAGGCCCTCCCCCCCCCCCCCCCCCCCCCCCCACCAACACCACACCCCCCCGCCAACCACCTCCAAAAAAAAAAACAACGCGAAAAAGCAGAAAACCAGAAACAAGAACAAAAAAAAAACAAAAAAAACAAAAAAAAAAAAAAAAA